>JAQGBY010000859.1:0-35928 GCA_034698785.1 Mycogona germanica
CCGCGCCGGGAATCGAACCCGGGACCGCCGAACCGCAGTCCGTCATAAACCAACTGCGCCACGACGGGTCGTACTTCAAATATCGACACGGTAATAAAAATATTGGACAAAGCGTTTTATATCTCTTTTCACAAACTTCTGTACCCCTGCGTAGGCAGGGGTCGATTATGCCTCGATTGTGTTTACCAATATCTTGTTGGTGGGAGTCGACTCGTAAATAGTGCTGAATTATCCGCATTGATTTATTGATCAGCTTTTAAAATCATCCGCCCCACCCGCATGGGTCCACCAACGTCGCGTGCCGGCGTTGTGTCGCCTTCTGTCTCCCATTTTGCGCCCACCACCCGGTCCACCCTCTCGGGTTCGGTTCGACGGGGTGCACCGGCCCCGGGGAACACCGCGCGCACCTTGTGCGGAATCTCTCTCCTACTCCGCCACCACCTCCTCCTCCTCCTCAACCCAACCATCCCCCTGCCCACCACTACCACCACTACCACCATCACTACCACCCCCGGCACTATACTACCACCCAGCAGCAGCAAACTCGTCAGGTGAAGTTGTGCGAGAGCTCCGCAGTCGGGGTGAATGACCGCTCTCACTAGCGTTTTCTCTCTCACTCACTCCACTAGATGTGGTCTCTCGGCGGGTGCATCGTGCTATCTGTTGCCGCGCGGCGCTCTCGAGGCGCTCGCGAGCGCTACGAAAGCGACAGCGTCGACTATATATGTATTGGGGATCGACCGATACAGAAATCAGCCGATCGAATCCTGATTCGGTATCAATAAAATTACCAATTTGGTTTGTCGACCAGTTCCAGCTGTTTGGTTATGTATAGTCTTGTTCTGGTTCGATGCTTGGTATTTTCTACAAATTTGGAAACTACCTGAATCGAACGATTCCACCACTAATGGCGTTTGCTGATTGCAATGCTTGTGAATTAAAGTCCGAAGTAAGGATATCGAAGAGCTTGCAATAAATAAATGCTTGCTTAAATAAATTATGGTAGACATCTTAAAAATGTGCTCCATCCATGGAAGTCGTCTTAAGTATACTTCATGGATGGTATCTGCAAGTCTTAAAATTTCAGATGCCTTGAGCTAAAGTGCAAAAAAATAATAAGTTCTTAATGAGGAAGGGGTTTTACTTAAGTGCTGCTTTTGTGCCTTTTAAGCGTTGCCAATCAGGCGACCTGCGACGAATTCATCTTACCTCTGTGTGAATCTTGAAGACAGAAGGGGAAATGCGTTTCAGGGACTTCTCACCCCTTCACACCCTAGGGGTTTGCCACACATCTCTCCTGAATGAGGCACTTTTCGGGTACTCCCCAGGTACCCAATTGGGGCGTATTCGTGTGTCGTAAAAATGAGAGAAAATCGGACATAACGTATTCGGGCCATGCAGTCGAAGCCCAAGGAGGACATACTGCAGCGTCCTTAATTATTATTAATTACTGAAATCATTGTTTGAAAACTTTTTTCAATGGTGATTTATGTTATAAAAAGTGCAGAAGCACGCCGAAACAGTTTCACATATAAAAGTAAAATTAAATGGTCAACCGACCATTTAAACGGCGATTGATGTTCGTGTATGAGGTTTGGAGGATATCCCCCTTCCGGGAGCATCTTACGAGTGTATATTGTAATAATAATATGCTCTTTAAATTAATGTGTGTGTTATGTGCCGTCAAGTCGTTTCCGAGCTCTGGTGACATAGAGATAAAAGTTCTCCAATGTTTGTGTTAATGCTACGTTATAATTCAGAGTCTGAGATCTCACACAGGATATCACAGTTTTCCCTCTTCTGCATAAAATACATCCAACAAGTATTCTTAACTAAACCTTGCAACTTTAAAATTTCATGTACTATTATTATGATTAATATGCACATACGAATACATTTTTCCTGACCAAATTAGATTTTATTGTGCCATCAACCCAAGTTCAACGGGTCATTTACTGTCGGAAAGTTTTAATCTACAGATGTATCTTTAAGGGTTGCCATAACAATTAAACATAGAAAAACATCTTAAAAATTTAGATGCCATTTATTTGCAATGTACACGTGTGAATGTTGAGTAGGGCTTACTGTGTTCATATTGGTATTGGTGTGCCAGGGGTCTCTGTCTCAATTCCTCCAACTCCGGTTTTTCTTAATTTTTTTATGGCAAATTTGAGGCAATATATATTATGCTATGTGATTAGAACTTCATATTTATAGAATGGTCTGCCTCAGTGAATCATGTGGAACCGCTAAGCAGAGCCACTGGTTCTGGTGTGTGCGCGCATGGTGACCGAAGTCGAGGTTGTTATTCCCAACGCCATTTTGTCGCCGGTTTCTGTCAACAGACGAAATATTAGACTCGGTGGCTGAGGCGTTGGCCCTGTGTCTGTGTCTGAATAAGCGCATAGTCCTTTCATTATACAGAACGACGCATATTTTGAGCCACTATATAAACCAGTGGCATTAAACGGCACTATCATAATCCCCGAAACAACAGAGATCCGTGTCAACGACCGTGAATAATATTTTTGTTTGCTGATCAAACAGTTCAGATTGGGGCGCTTTATTGTGTCGACGGGCGAGATTTCTAATTCGATGACACAGATGCGACGTATGTAGTTCGAAATTGGCCTCAGCTGTGAGACCCAACCTCATAATTATACATAAATGCAGTCTAAATATACCCGTCTTTTATCAGGGGTCCACGCAACAGCTGCCTCCTCTCGACCCACCAACCACACAGTACATCACAAATTTCTGCATAGTATCGAATTAATAATCGAAAATTTCAACTGCATAGTTATAGACTTTCTCTTTTTCTGAGTCGTTGACACTGAATGGGTTTTTTAAATGTCCTTCACTGTAGTGTCTCGCGCTGCAGGCGATTCTGAACCCATCTTAATGCTGCAGCACTATACGAGTTTTTCACACATCGCTCGTCCGGAATTCCGGCCCAACAGCCGCGGCTGTTGGACCGATAAACACGGTACAAGCCTATGCTCTCCGCATACTCCTTGTCAGCGATATACTGTAGCTGTGTTTATCCGAGTTGGGATCGATGGCAGCGGACGATAAGGAACGCATAAATCATTTCCTATCACGAATCGAATTCCCTGACACGTTGAGTTCGATGTTTTACGTGTAGGCGTGTGTGTGTGATTTCGTTAATACCGTTAATTTATGTCTTGCCTGTCGGGGAAGCTCCCAGCAGTGGGAAAACGGGAACATGTGGTGCTGCGAAGAGAGTTTTTGTGGTCGTAACTGAAAAGTTTGACAATATTTTATATATTGAATATTTAATTTTATCCTTATAATATTTTGCCAGAATACATATTGGTTAAAAAATAAGTTGGAATGCAATAATGAGGCATTCCGAAATCAGGCAAACATTTATATTGATCAAATATATTTTTCTGATCAAAGTATGAAAGAATTGGTCGACATTTAATTTGCCAGTGAAACATTTTATAAAATGATTAAACATTATCAATTAAATAATTAAAAATTACAGTTGACGTTACGAGTTAATTGGTTGAAAGTCAAGATTTCCACTTGGTAATTTTCTTCACTTTCATTTTTCAAATTGACACTACAAAAGGTATATCGGGAATCGTGCCTACTTCTTGACGCTTCACGCTCAACACCCTAACCGGCGCCATCTTGCTAATTTTCTCATCGTCAGGCCATCTGCACTTTTGCCATCTTGAAATCGAAATTTCTCAGAATGACAGAAAACTCGTTAAAGTAGGATTTTTAAAATCCGAAATGGTAGCTGGAGGCTGGCTGCATTGGGCAACTAAGATGATGGGGTAGAAGGAAGAGGGGGGGGGGGCAATAAACGTCTTCCAGTCGTTGTTTCCACCCCACCCCCCTTCTTTCGTGTCCACCCACTGTGGAGTCGGGCCGTACAAGTCGTAAAATTCAGAGCGAGTTTACGGCGATTCCAAGAAAAAAAGATGTACAGGAAAAGGAAAGAAAAAATTGGAAAAGGAAACAAAAAATATGTTTTAAAAAAAGTGTAACAAGAAGCACGAATGATTTTTTTTGCCTACTTTGGACATACAAACGTTGACAGGACTACGTATTACGTGACGTAATTTAAAACAAATTCTTGTCAAACACAAAAAAGATTGTGAACTAGAGAACCACCAATTCTGATTAGTACTCTGTATCACCCAGACGTCCTATAAATATGTCTCTTAGAGAAATCATATTGTCTCATATTTCTTTTTGAAGTCTATCAGCCGAGTGTTTTTCTCAAATTGAACTATTCGCATCTGCTATTATCATTAGTTGGCGTTGCAATCTAACTTTGACCAAAATCAGGGATTGTGAAATAAAGGAAATATCAGTTTAAGCTTGTTTTCTGTGCTTCACAATATCGAAAGATTAAGATTATAATTTCTCAAATTGAAGTAAAATATTCTCGTGCTAACAATAAAAAATACTTCTAAAAATACAGTAAGAAAAAATGAATCTGGGGGCATTGATTGCGGCGGCATAACTTCGGCGGCAAGTGAAAACAAAATTCTTGTAAACTGTATGCGTCTGCAAACTTCAAGGTAAACTGCTGAATTTTCAAAAATAAATTGCTCGAGCTGAGTTTTTGAGAATGTTCCTCCAAACCATGCCAATTTTGTGACCCTGAATGCAATGGGAGCTGGCATGCGGTGAACGACTGATCGCTGTCTGTATTTGGATTGCTCAAGGGTGGGTCTCAGGTGGATCGGCACGTAACTGCCCCTGAACCTGTTTTTCTGCAGGCTGAGAAGATTGTTTTCTTGCAAAGTCGCTGAAAATTTGCTGTGGCTGAGCACAGAGCCGGTTCTAGGGCAGGAATAAAAAAGGTCGAGCTGAGTTCTCGTAATGTGGGTCTGATGGGTGGACCCACGATTTTCTAAAAACTGAACCCAAAACAGCCCCCTTCCATACCCCATCCATATCATCACATGGAGTTAAGAGATGGGAGAATCACAAACTGAAGCAGCACCCAGCGTCATGGCGTAGCTGAAAATAATGCTCCTCGAATTGCACTGCGGCACCGAGTTGGGGTATATCTCCTGTGGACAGAGTTAATTTTGAATTTATTATTTTAAAAGAATTGTTGAATACAAAGACAATAATTTCCTTGATGGAAACAAAATAGGAAATATGCATAGAATTGTTATCAATCTTATGGTAACGAGCCATGAAATCGGATTATGAATCCTTGGAGTGCACCTAATTTTAAATCAATTTTGAAACGCGCTTTGTGTCTGGCTGCCCCTGGTACTGGCAATCACTACCAGCGTAAATGTTATGCGGGGTCTCATTCGAAAAGGGGCAGCAAATAAGAGGTGCCGGTGTTGTTGAGTTTCTAAGTGTTGCTTTTTTCGACGTGGTAGCGTCACAAATGTGAGTCGCATGGGGCAGCACGTCGACTTGGGGAAATAAATCAAACGTCATATTGATGAAAATTATTTTCCTGGTCAGTGAATTCGAAAAATATCTTTCGATATTTTATCTTTGTTCATTTCAGTTTTCTCTTCTGAAAATGTATTCTCGGACAATTGGAAATGTGTCCATTTTAGGTGTATCCATATAGGATTTTTACGGTTGGGACGCGTGCCTGGAAGCGGGTCGACCCGAGACGACAGGCACGAGGGCCGGGTTCAACGCGTGTAGTTGAGCCCCGCGTTCTTCCAACTCCCAAGGCCAGCGTCGCCACCAATTGTCGCCCCGACGAAAATAGCGGATGCATATTTAGCTGCAAGCATTCGGTCGGGCTAATTTTGTCCTCCCTCTCCCCTCAATTTCTCTACTCCAGCCCTGTCGCGCGCATACACCATACACACCTATGACCACCCCAACACCTGAGCAGACAAGACGCGACCCACCAGCAGTGCTTCTCTCTCTCAGCCACGCGATCGAATTACGAGTTAGCTCCGTCCCCCATTGTGACGCCTCCTGAAATAAAATGTTGTCCGGGTTTACCGACTGCAAGTTATTCCAAAAAAAATATCGTACTCGTTATTCCGGAAACTCCTCGTCATGAAACGATTCAGGGAAGAGTAGCCCGGCTGGTTATACAACTCGTGGTGCGACAGTCTCGGGTTTGATTCTCGGCACTGGCTCTCGTTTACTTGATTCCGGGGAACGGGCGACGATTTGTGTCCCCCAAAGGGGTGCGGAAGAACCACGGTGGGCACATGACAATAAAAATCTGATCCTCTGGGGCGCCACCTGATGTAGCACCAATATATATCACGATCAATGCGCTTTCTTGTAAGGGCGGGCTGCTTTTGGTTAAACAATAATTGCTCCATCACGATGTTCAAGATAGTTTCGATGTGTGGTAATAGGAAGGGGGAAGGGAAACGCAGTCACAAATTAATGATTCTACTGATTCAGATTTCAATTCCGGGGTAATTGCAACGGCCCCATAAGAACATTTCTGGTCCAGAATCATTCGGCAAACGCTTGTTTATATGCTGTTTTTGTTGGAAGTGGTCAATGTTTGTTTTTATCCCACAGATTGTGTGAGGCGAAAACATTGTCTGTTTGAATTTGAAACGGACAGCGCGATCCACACTCCTAAATCTTCGACATCGATTGTAAAACGATCTTGTCTGAAGAAATTTAATATTCGTAAAAACAAAAATGCCATAAAATTTCAACATCAAAAACAACTTTTAACAATAATTTTTGAAGTTAAACGTTGTTATTTTTAATGTTTTCAGATTAAATTTATAAGAACAGGATTTCATGCGAATGCGGCTGCCAAATCAGGGCTTTTTCTGTTTTTGCTTTCATTTTTATCTATCACTATTTTATTATTATTTTTATCTTCACAATTTTATCTGTCATTGAAATGGAAGGGTTCATGCCGAGACTTTTTTTATTTTCGCCGCATAATGTGCCTATTCGCACCATCTTTAAACGTTCAGGCGATAATCCATCTGGGTGAGCGCTGGCCTATGGTATCGGATGTACAGGTAGAGGTAGATGCATCAAGTACAGGTAAAGATCTGACTACGTGGTGTAATACGTGCTCAACCGATAGGTGCGGTAGAGCGATTCTCTCGTTTCGCTGGTGACTAGGTTGAACCGGGAACCGAACCCATCGAGGTTCATGCACCCCACCTCCCCCGGCTCGAACCCCGTGCGCGCATGCGTAGCGGCGGTGAGGTTGGAGGCCGGTGCCGGGGAACGGCGGGAAACACGGCCGGGCACGCGCCCTTCTCCTCCAGCGGCCATCAGCTTGTAGGTCGGCAAAGGTCATTCACACCGAGCGCCGGCGAAATTATCATAGTCGTGATGTCGTCATGCAGGCGTAGTGAAAAACCCGCTCCACGATCCTCTATACTGAACCCACCCCACGCTGCATACCCCGCGCCACAGGCCACATGTCCATCCTCCTCAGACCCCCCCCATGTTCACTTCTGTATGGACTGCTGTTGCTCCTTGGATACACATGTCATTTTGATGTAACTAAACACACATAGGTGAGTTGAAAATCTCCAGTGGTGAAACGAATCTCACATCACATGTGCGTTCGGAACAGCTCAAGCAACATGAGATTTGTTTTCGTGGAGCAAAACTTGAAACTCTAGCCTTGTCCATGTCTTCATACAACTCCGGGATAAGCGATTGCCGGAATTTTTAGAAATTACCAACTGCTAGGTAGATGCCTAAATTAACGGCAGCTCTGTTTTAAAAAAAAATTTACTCTTGATTCTTCATTATTGGATGTAGGTGTACGTGAACTTTTTTGTTATCCTTTTAGACGTGGGATCTCAAGAGGATATTAACCAGGCACACAAGTGGCAACCAGTCTTTCAACATGCGGTTCTTCTAGCTAGTGCATACCGCCCGAAGGGAGAGGCTCTGTATATATATATATATACGTCGTATATATCTGTGCACGTTAAAAAAACCGTTAAAAGGTGTGAAATTAGTTCCTTGCTAGAGGTACTTTTAGAGTTTCAAGACGGGGAACCGACTATCAGATGGGGCAGCGACAATTTTTTTTTTTTTTTAGTTTCCATCAACTGTAGTCAACCGCACTACAGGCTTACGTCCCCCTCATGGTGCTTGGGCACTGTGCGAGGGGGAACGACCAGTACCCCGGGATCGAAATTTTCGAGAGCCCGAGCCGGGAATCGAACCCGGGACCGCCGAAACCACAGTCAGTCGCTAAACCGACTGGGCTGGACTTTTAAAAATATGTCTGACCAGCAAAAAAGTGTCTTAACAAATTTGCTAATAAAACCCTTGGGGCTAATACTGTAGGACGAAATGGGAGACGAGATGAGGGTCTACTGTAGATTTAATTTGTCTTATCTTCGAGTTCATGCAAGAGCTAGCTAGCAAATCTGCTTACTTGCGTCGAGGAAAGAAAAATTCTCTGAGTTTGGAGAAGTTATAAATCGCTCTAATGGCAGTGGGTGTTTACTAATTCAATTATTATATTTATATTGCATGAGTAACTTCCCACTGCAATCAATGTCCACTTTCTGCGAAGTTACCAGAATGGCATGCTACAGTAGCTCATGAGAAAGTATTTTTAATGTTCCATGTATTTATTTTGTATGCAAAAATATAGTAATTGCAGTATATCAGAAATAATGAAGATAGGATTTATATCTATATCAGATTTATCAAATGTCTGTAGAATACATAATACATTTTAGGGTACACAAAAGTTTCTAACTAAAAAATTAAATAAATTAAGGTTTAAAGTCTGATATGGTTCTTGTGCATAGTTTACGGTTCGGAGATTATTTTAAAGAGCTCTCTGAACTTTTCTAATTAATCATAAATTTCGTCATGGGATAAAGACTAATGAGATTTAATAGTTTTCGCAATATAGTGTATTCGTAAGCAGTGGAGCATTGGAAAGCATTTAATTCATTTAATTGTTGGTTTTAATTTGTATTACACACTATTTTGAAAGTAAACTATAGGACAGCCTGATTTACAGGGCGCGTGAATGGTAATTATTTTTATTTATTTCCAATCAAACCGGGACTCTGGTCCAGAATCTCAAAACACGCAATCATAAATGCTATGTTGAATATTATTATTATTAATTCCACGTAAGCGGGGATTCATTCTAACCCAGAATATAACCTCAGGGACGAATGTCGCATTTTTCAAATTACTCACACGGTTTTGTTTGGCATCGCTCAAATATAACTTGCGATATAGGTCCTATTTCCCCATCCCCCTCCCACCCGGCTCATCCATATTACCAAAGAAGCAAATAATGCTCGTAAACAGATTCTCGTTGCATACATTCACATACGATATTACTCACAACCAGTTATTGGAAAACCAGGTGCCGCCGTTGGCCTATTTCAACCCGAACACGCCACCGAGAGGAGTGAGCACGTTATAAAAAAAAGCGAGAAACGGCTCAACTTTCTTCGACTTGTTAAGTGGCCATTCCAGATTCACCCATCACTCGAGTGTGTGTGTGTGCTTCAGGCCATAGTGGGAGTCACACAAGCTGATCCAAACGCAGCAACCACTCGGACGAATGGCTGGGTGCGACAATAATTTAACCAACTTCAGATGACTCCGTCTCTGTCGGCTCGTCCCGTCAATCAGAAGAGAAAGAGAATAAACAGGGATTGCAAATACTTGTAATAACAACCAGTTAACTGACAGCGCAGAGATTCGATTTGGGCATGTGGTACGCACGCATCCACTGGAATTAGCAGAAGTGAAAAACAACAAACAAATACGAGTAAAATACGACATCCAATTTAAATGTTAGCCGTCTGGGTCGAATTGACACTATGTGCAGAAAGTTCAATTTGTGCACAAATTCACGATTGGGTGCTAGATTTTGATGCAACCGGAAGTGCCGTAATTTAAAATGAGATAACATATTTAACATAACGTGCAATAGATTTTTATGGAATTCGGAACTACTGTATATAACTTATGCATTTTTATTCGACACTTTTAGAAATGATAAAATTCTCATCGTGTAATTCTGAAACATTGTTAGAGAGATGCTTGAGTGGCAAAGGGAGAGATTAATCAACGCCTTTTTTTATTTTTTAAATGTTAGCAAAATCTGTTAAGATATTGTGAGACAATGTCATTTAGAGTGTCCTGATTTTATGATGACTTAGGAGAGATCAAGAACGTCTCACCTCAATACCCTAAGACCTACGATCTGGTGTGCCAAATATGAATGCTCACCCCTCCCCCTTCAAAAACATTTTTTTAAATAACGGGGGTTATCTGAAGTACGTGCCTCACTGTCACCTATACTTGGTCCCCTAATTTTCATTTTGGTGGTTATTGCATGAATAACAGTAATTGAAGGGGTCGAAGGTGATGCTGATAAATTCACTCCTCATGAGGCACGTTAGGCAGCATCGAAATGGAGAACCCTCCTGAGATCCAAACAGAAAAGGACAGGATTTCCTGAATTCTAGCATATCACACTTTGTCATGCCCGCAAATACGAAAAAGCTAGTAAATAAATTGTGTTGGAACAGTCAAACGTTTTCACAAATTGAACTCGAAGTTTGCGTTTCATAAAAGGTTCCGCGATCTGTTAAAAGCTGAAGACTCATGTTCCAGGTGCGCTCATACATGGAATTATGGGTCTCGAGAGGATATTCTGAAAATGGGCACGGCTTTCGTTCAACGAGAGGAATAGGCAAACGAGAGAGAGTAGAAGTGGAAGTAGTTTGTGTGATATAAATGCCTGCAGGTTCCTCCAAGCAAAACGTGACGCAATTTTTACGTTTCAGTTTTCCGCGCGCGCGCTAGTGCGTGCGTTTTTTATTTTCTTGACGTTTCTCTTTCCTTTTTTCTTCTCGGCTGTTTCGCGTGACGCGAACTGGGCGCGCTGCTCTCTTGTCGAAAGTGGGGCGAAGTGACAATGACCAGAGGAATCGTGCTCCCCCCCCTCCCTCCACCGTCCCACCAACGTGATATGATTGGTTATTTTATTTTCAAACGCCGGCAACAATATCGTTGCAGCCAAACTGAGAAGTGGTCTTAATGAAACCTGTCATTAATGTGCGTTAAACGGGGTAAATGTGTCCCAATCAAGTTCCTCAATCCTAAATCTTCACCTGCCAATGTGACGACAAACCGGACATGATGGAGACAATCCATAATTTCAATATTTTTATTTTTATAAATTGAGTCAAAATCGATTGTATATTCAGAATGCAACGCTGTCTCTTTATTTTAATTTGTTTTTCGGAAATTAACCGATGATAAAAATTGTTTTCCAATGGACTAAAAATTATCCAACCACATCGAAAATAAAATCTATACAAAATGTATAGGAATTGGAATAGGTTATTGGAATTAGTTTATTTCTCTTCTTAGAATAATATCTGTCTCGGCGTGTTCCAGAACACTATCTATTGAAAATGTAATGGTCAATAACATTAGCTGAATCTGACTTCAGCAGGAAAATCAAAGTACCAATAAAACTGGAAACATCCGGTTTGTTGATTGCGTCGATTTCGTGACGTCACTTTCTATATGTTAGATGTCCTTCGCGGGGGTCATAGCGACATCATGTCGAAGTGAACCTTTCGACAAACTGTTTTGATGGTTGGTTGCGTTGCAATCTCTGACAACTTTTTTTAATATTAAAAACATCGTTTTATCTGCACATTTGTGTTAATTGATTTTTTTAATGTTTCAAAATAAAATGCACTTGTAGTCTCTCTCGCTCTCTCTCTCCCTCTCCTCGCCAAATATAATTGTCAATTTTAAAACAAGCGCTTTTCTCTTGACTCGAATGACGTCACCGACTACACGTTAAACGCGATCGCTTTTTCGTCACGTTGTGCGTGCACGTACACCCAAGTGAAATTGGCTTTTTTTTTTACCTCCCCATCCTCCTCGTTGCCTGCCTTTGGGGTGAGCCGGTTGGTTGCCGATCGCGCCACTGACTTCTTTCACTTGCTCGAAACTGAAAATGGCGAATCACATTCTTTGTACATGCAACAAACTCGCGGCGAGCTGTTCGCTTTTTTATTGTTGTTCGATCTCTGAGAAAAGTTATTTGTAACAAACACACGGCGGGAAAATAGGAGTCAGTCGAGAAGGAATCGGCGAAGAGAATAAAAAAATCCTCAAAAACCGAAAATAGTTATCAAATTTCCGATACCACAGATCAAAGGGGATGTAGGATGTGCATTTGTATCCATTCTAAGCTTCAACATTAGGTGGCGCTCATTTCCCCAATTTGCGGACGACTGGAGTTTGCAATTGTCATGCACCGCTAGTAGCTCTGCGTTCGCGAATTCTCAATTGATCGATTTCAGAACCCTGGATCCTTCGATAGTTCTCTGATCATCGATCTGCAAGAAGTTCCCTGAAGCGCCACATGAGGGCGCCATTGACGGTCACTCACAGAGGCCATACGAGCGCGCGGCTCAACAAAACGGACCAAAAAAGAGCATCTCTCAGGGTTCCATGAACCGAATTATTGGCTGGCGAATATTTTTTTGTTGGACCGTCGTAAATTTTGTTGACTCACAGCGCTGTCTCATTTGTCTGTATTTTTTTTTTTTTTTGTATTGTCACCGCAATATAGGGGTTTTAGAACTACAACTTTAATCCAAATTCACGATTTAATACGAATTCCTAATAGTCTCAGAATATATGATTTTGCTGGGATGTTTGACTAATGGAAAATGCTTGGGTCTAGGGCATCGTTGTACGAAGTACAAATGTGGAATCTACTAGTTAAGTTGGTTAGAGGGCACTGACCGCTGTAGTCAGAAACCCGGTGTTATACCCACTTTTTATTCCCACCAATAGCCAAGCTATTCGAATTTAAAATTTTTGCACTTTCACAACATTCAGTTAATCTAAGCGAGATTTGTCGAACCTCAGTTGCAAGACTTCGTCTAAATTACGTTAGTAGTGGCAACATTTTTTATCTATCCAACACAATGCTAATTCCATCAATTTACTGATTGATAAATTTGATTTTTTTGCGTCGATAAATGACGTGAAAACTATCAGTAGTTCAGTTCAGTGTCATCCTGATTGTTTTAGCATTGCACTGCTCAGCCCGATCTTCACAATTAAAAATACATTACTGCATGTATAATTAACGGAGCTGCTGGCGGGGAGCGCTGAGTTATTATTTTTTTCTTCAGTTTCACAAAATGGCGTCTAGTACTTTTAATGTTCCTCGGGAATGGTTTATTCTGTGGTCACGTGATCTGCTGACGTCAGCGGGCGCTCACTTGGCCATAATCGTCCATTGCACCCGCTTTCGGTCTCGCTGTTTTTGCTCCTTTGATAACTATACGCAACACCATTCACTGTACACAGACCGTTTCAGCCAACATTGGCTCCTATTGGCGAGTCGCGGTCTCACCTCGGCGCACAGCGCCACTGGTGGAGAAATTCCGAATTCGATGGTCGCCTTTATTTCAAAATAACTTTTGTTTCAAAACACTTGTTCCATCCATCCGTATATATATACTGTCTCCTAAATGGATGAGTGAGGTGACAGCCCATCAGCAGAAAGTCGTTCTCTCTCTAGAGTAGTCTCTCTCTAGACTAGATGTAGCCGGGTATGATTTCGATAGGTGATCTGAAATTAAAGTTCGTAAAAAAAATATTATGAGAGAATGTTTTAGCCCAGTCTCAGAGAATGCCCGCCTTCCATACCGAGAGAGCATTGTACATGATGTGTACACTTGAGGGGGGGGGGCGTGCTTTCTCTGTAGGATGGCGACCAGACCGAGGCTCTGAAAAAGCGGCTTTGTCGCCTGGCGAGGTCAATAACCTGCCGCCAACAGCCAGTGTTTGTGTGTGTGTGTGTGTGTGTGGCGCCCGTGCATCACTCCGTATACACGATGCCACGCAACAATGGCGGCGGCGGGTGGTGGTGTGGTGGTGAGGGCGTTCGCCGCCGGTTTCCAATCTCTCGTGGGAAACACCGGGGCCCGGACCGACGCTCGAAAAAGGGCGTTTCGCTCGGCCACAGAGCTGGTGTAGAGCTGGTACAATATTGGACCGTGGGGGCCTCTCATACATGGGCGGGCCAGGGCCTCGCAAAATACATTTGTTTTCTTTCTTCTGCTTCTCAGCAGTGGGTGCTGCGCTTTATCGTTGAACTGAATTGCAGCGCGAAAGGATACTGAATCTTTGCGTTTCTTGAGAGCGAGCAGGCGATGCGAGCAGTGCAAAGTGGTCGGTGGGGAAGACACATATTCGTTCTCGAGAAGCATTCTCGGGCTTCAAATTGCCGATGTCGCGCGTTTCGTTGTGCTGCAGGTAACCAACCAGTGGCGTAAAATTCGCCAACAATTTGTTAATTTTTTTGGAAAACGAATTGGTGTTAGCCTAACTTGCTATTCTCCAATCTTTTCCCATTATTGAACTGTACAACCAACTGATTCTCCGGAATATCACCAAGGCGCCAGTAATTGCAAAGCACGTACAGATGTCATATTGTATTCTAGCGCACATTAAATGTTAAAAATGTTCAAACCGATTTCTAAGTTCAGAATCAACTTGGGATTTGAAAAATTATTATTTTATTTTATGTCATCAGAAAGTCACCAGGCTCCGGTCATCAGTTTACGTTTAATATCTTGTTCAGAAAAAATATTTTCTGTTTTTTTTTTACCAATTAACTGTAGTCAACCGCACTATAGGCGTTTTAAGTACAACAGTTTTTTAAAAAGTGAGAACAGTACAATGAACCGCCCGCAATTTTCTCTAAATAAATTAATATTTCTGTCTACGAACTCCGTGAATGCGAAAAAGCAACACTATGAAATAATTTGAAAACAAAAAACAATGTTTTGAAAAAATCAACTACGAATATAATTTGTTTTAATTGTTGTTAAATTCGTTTTGGAACATTTCTTTTTTAATATACCATGCTGAAATATGATTAAGCATATGTGCATCTCTACTTTTGCTCATTTCAAACGCCAAATAAATTTCGTGGATATCAAAACTGTGTGCAAATTAAAAAAAAAATAATAATAATGATTGACGGTGGGTTCATCAGCCGCTTTTCTTATAATGTAAATTTTCGTTTACAAAAATTTCCACTTCGTGGTATATTAAATTACTACACTTTTCTTTATTATCCACGCTGTTATGAAGGTGCCTTTCTTTCTAAGTAAGCATGAAGATCCTTGCATCTGTGGGGATGGTACGCTGGTATGACTTGATTCGAATACAGAGTATATGGTGTTGCCGCTTTCAGGAATCGGGGGTTACATGCACATATTTCTGGCAACATTATTCACACTAGTCGAAAGAAAATGAGACAGTGTCTCTGTTGTAGTATATGGCATTGCTGCTGGGCCTGCTGGCATCATGTTGCCAATAATGTGGCACGTACGACGAGCGCGCGCGCCAAAACTAGGTGGCGTTCCGATCTGATTATTTTCCGCGCCAAACCGACATCGAAACCAAGTCAAAGTCACTAGAAGATAGATAGGCACTAGTGCAGATAGACGCGGCGCCGAAGCAATATGGGCGCACCACACCTTAGTTTCAGTTTTAATTTTTCATGACTGAAATCCGGGGGTCTGCTTAAAGTGGAGAAAGCAAGTTTTTTGCTATTATGATCGGTGGTTGGCACTACGCGAATGATCTGCAGTGTTAAATAGGTTCATTTCGCTAGTCCATTTGGTGGTGTGTCGCGCATGCGCCGGGTTCGACAATCGCGTGTATGCATTAGCAGACGCCAACCATCAATTATCGCCCACCCACCGCCTACATGGAATTCCTAGCGCGCTCCACCCTGTCCCTCCGCTCCGTCCTAGTGATCCAACACCTGCACTTTTAAAGTAGATTTGACGTGTACGTGGCACACACGGAGTCAAGGATGGTGTATGGCGAGTGCCTTGATGCAAGGATTTAGAAAGAGGAGGAGGGGGGAGTGTGTGCAACCCGAGCTCGGTGAGCTCCAGTTAATCGAGGCTCATTTGGAAAAAACCTCCAGAGACCAAGGGTATACGTGTAAAAAAAATTGATTCATAGACAGTGAGCTAGATAATAAAATGGTGCCGCACTACAGGAGTTACGTACCCCTCATGGTGCTTAGGCACTATGCGAGAGACACGACCAGTACCCCAGGATTGAAATTTTGGAAAGCCCGCGCCGGGAATCGAACCCGGGACCGCCGAGTCAGTCGCTACACCAACTGGGCTACGAACAAGTCGTACTTTGGTCTCGGGAGGACAGGTGAAGGCATACAGCTTTGCGTTGGCGGCAATTTTGCCCAAAACTGCGCCGATGATGATTAGAGGTGGTGGTTGTGAGGATGGTGTGAGTCGAGAGAACACGGGGCCCGCAGAATGTTTTTTTTTTAATGTGGGTGGTATGTGGCGCCCCCCTGGGGGTCGGCGGTGGTGGTGGAGGCGGTAGTGGCGCGTATAGGCAGATCGGCCATTGAGAAAAGTGGGTTCGAATGCGCGCACGCCATGCTTTGGCGCGCACGGCGGCGGCGGCGTTGCTGACGGGGTGAACGACCTCTCCGTAGAAAGGCAATCTCAAATGCTGAACGCCGGATTCGCCTCAACAACCAGAGTCAGTCCATAGCGAACGAGAGAGGGGCCGGTCACTCAGAAAAAATATTTTTTCGTTCTTCTCATCTGTAGTGAATTTTACTATTGGAGATTCTGAAACTCCCAACTCGACACACTATTCGAAGGAGTCACATTTTTAACCAATACCCCGGGGGAGCGAATAAACTGGAGCTCGCGCAGAGAATCGAACTCGGGAACGTCGCACCACAAGCCAATCTCGCAACCAGCTGGTCTGAAGCGGGGTCGTACAAATCCATAAAAATCCAAAAACTTGGTTGAAATATAACAAACTCCATAGAAACTGAAGCTAGTCGGAATTATGCCCGTTAGGAAGACACTTTAATCCGTCAGGTACAGGAAAAACAACGGGTTGATAAATTGCAGAATAACCAAAATAATTCTTTCTATTTTACGAATGCCCTCCAAAGGGTGCGGTTGGTAAACGAACGCTTCGCCGAGAAGAACGAAAATACATTTCAAACGTTCATCATTATTGTACACGCACATGTTTGTTTTACATCGCAAAGAAACAGTAGTTTCACTAATTGAGGGTTTCGCAAATGTTCAAAACTGAATTCGCCCCACCCCCTACATTAGTTCACGGTGTTGAACGTATCGTATAACACACCTTCAAGAGTGTCGAGCGCCACTCTGCAGCACCACCGACTAACATGTTCGTCTCCGAACGCACGGTTAAAGTAGACCGTCCCAGTAAGGGCTCCTATAAGGGTAAAAACTGTTGTGATCTCGCTGCATCAGGTTCTCGCTGTACTGACAACCATATTTAGCTCGCGCTGCATGACGCATGCATGCTCCAACACAAGGGGTGTTTTCAGATCGGCTTGTTGCACAGTAGTCGCGCACTTGGTAACAGCTAGGAACGAATCCACGCAAACATGTGTAGCTAGCTCTCCTCATCGTTTGCCCAACGTGGATTTGTAAGAATGTGCAGGATGTTGGCGAGATCTAAAAGACTTTTTTTTAGATAATGAAATAGTGACAGAATCGATGTTTCGGCTGATATTTAACCTATGAACCTACGGTTCATGAACTATTGGTGGCCGCACATTTCGAAAATAAATATAAAAAACAAGGCTAATAAAATGTCCCTGACATAGTATAGTGTCTATGCACCAAGAGGGATACAGAAACGTCTGTAATGTGAATGCACCAGTGAATAAAAAATAAAAAATAATAAATGAGAAAGCGGCTAGTCGCCACCCTAGACTGTCCGCCAACGTCATCTAGTATTAACACCCATATGAATTTCGAAATTTTTTATGATGAACATTTTATAAATACTGAGTACACTGCTACCAAGTTCTAAGTTAAGAAAAAATGAAAACTTTTTTTACATCACATCGAACAAGTTTTGAATAAACAATAGAAGTATATAAAAGGCAAAGTCGTCGTGACTAGTTTCTGTGCGTTTTTAGTTGAATTGTTTTAATTCTTACCCAAAAGACAGCTGATGATCGCAAGTGGTTTTGCGTGAAACCGGTACTGTCAACCATGGTAATTATAAGTAAACTTTTATATTTAATGCTTTTAATTTTCCTCGGGAGATGAGGATGTGGGAAAAATCGGTAAGTGTGAATCGCCGTCGTCCTTTGTCGTCAGTTGCAATGGTTCTCAGTTAGTTGTCCTTATCGTTGTGATTATTTGAGAGTTTCTCGCCGACTCTGGTCGTCTTTTTTCGTCCGGTGCTGTCCAGGAGACAACCCCTATTTCATTATGAATTCGTTATGAATTTATTATGAATATTTTTATTTTGTTAAGTTTTGAATAAGTTAAAAAAAACATATTAAAATTAAGATGTTAGCTCGAAAGCGGACCAGGGTTTGGCACCGAGCACTCGAGTTTTAGCTGCTGACCTCAAAAAGGCTTCCTCAGCGCACGTTCGATTGCGTTCTATTCTCGGACTGGCCTCCGTGTGGTGGCTAAAAGACTGGATAGGCAGGCTCCCTCCCTTCATGAATTTCGGGCTCCGGGCCAACTTTCCCACCAACCACGTCCACCGTCTCCCTCCTCCAGCCTCCGCCAAAGGATAGGCCACGACAGAAGCCCTCTCCTATGCAAGGCCCGGCGCAGTGATGCTATGGCTGTGCCGACAAAAGCAATATTTAGTTTAACTTTTTTTAATTTTTACTTGAGTTCCCCACGTGGAATGTCTCCCGGTTGGCCAGATAACTGCTGACTTGTGGTGCGATGGTTTCTGTAACGTACTATTGAATACAAAAGATTCATAAACACATTCATTGACTTGTTTCCTGTTGGGTCGGTCATTCTTTCATGGAGGCGGTCAATTTGTATTTTGCATCGGGGTGTAATAATGTTTGTGAACGGACGGCCTTGTGGATTCGTTTTGCCTGTGTCCTGGCCTCGTCGCGCGCTCGGCCACCCAGATGGCCTCTTGTGTCACATCATCTGAGCACGCTGACAAACAGATTTCAGGGCTGTACTTGGGAGGGGGAGGGGGACGCGAATTACGGTCGAGTTCAACTTCTCCCGAATCCTTGGCGAAAATGCAAAGTCGAGCTCGACGAAACTAGGCTTTTTTGCATGGAATGCGGTGAAAAAAAAAATGAAACTGGACTATTTTCGATCCAAGGCTATTGTTTGGGAAAGAAAATTGTGTCTGTGGGTAAAATCAAACACGAGCATGGTGAGTACTGTAGATAGGCCAGACACCCATAAATATTTTATTAATCAATGGATTTCAGGACATAACAGATTTAGCTTTAAGAAAATTATTTGAGAAAATATGTTTGTTGATTTGGTATGATTTATCAAATACGCAATTAAAAACAATATTGAGACAGACCGCATATTTTTAACATAAATCGGTAATAATGTCGCATTTTTTCGGACACGTTCGTTACTTTCCCTTAACTTCGGGCAAAGTACTGCCTGTATGTTTACCGACCATGCAATTATTGTATGCAACTTCAGATAGGGCGATCGAAATTATTTTTCAGTGGAAGTTTCCCAAACGTGTTAGTTCAAGTGGCACATTAAATACAGAGTGCAAGTACCGCCACGTAGATAGCACTTTTTGTAATAATAAAAATGAATAATTCACACAATATTCACGCAATGAATGATGTCTTATGTTGAATGCTGGTTATTCTTGACTATTCTTGCGGAACAAAAAGCAATTTTTAAAAAATCTTTTTAACTTTTGAAAGAAAGAAAAAGTATTTTCCTTTCAGCTTCAACGCAAATCATGCTCAAACAACGACAGTTTTCAAGCACCAACTAAAACTGAGCCTTTGGCGGGATGATTTTTCTTGGGAAATCTGAGAACTGCGTGAGATGCTTTACTGCTGCCCTGCACCAGCTGGTGGAAGTTCGGCCCATGTATTTTAAAATGAGCTCTCCGGTCCAGCGAAGGAATGGAAAGCGGGTTTTCCTTGAATCATAAACTTAACACCCAATCCCTTTACAAATTCATAATGAAACTACCAATACCCAAACACGTCGTCTTTTGCATGCGAGTGCAAATTGTGCTGATGTTTATTTTTCATTTCACTTTGCAATATTGGCATCGGTCGAATCCATCGAGCAACTACAACACCAGGTTACTCGATGGATCTTTCCACATTTCGCTATATAAAAAATGCCATTTTATTTGGACCAAGCACGTACAAACAAACGACGAACGATTTCTATTCAACTCGCCCGTTTCAAACTCACTTGGGAGCAACTGAAGCTGAGCTAAACTGACTAAAACTAATATCATGAAACGTTCTTCGATGTATGGGTGATATTAAATAGGGTTGGCGAATCCAGTAAAAACACTATCATTTATATTTTCATTTAATATGTTGATGCTATCTGAAATTAGATCTACATCTGTTTCATCCGATAAAACAGTTATTCCTGTAATAATTGGCATATCTGGTGGTAGGGAGGGTTGGTGTCAAGTTGATCGGATTTTGAGCGCCTCGGGCGCCGGAAACCCCGAGGGCTATTTGCGGCCACGCCGCCAGGGAAACCCCGACAGAAACCAGCTGTTATCCCTCTCTCGCTCTCTCTCTCTCACAACAGAGATCGAGTTCCCCTTCGATTATTCCCTTTCATCCCTCCAAAACGCTCCAACACCGAAGAAATGTCATCCCTTTTTTTCTCCCTGGCGCGCGCCTGTAGAGAGGAGGCTCGTACGAGCGTTGCGTAACAATTCCATGCGGTGCCGGCGCGACTTTTTCCCCGCGTGCGATTCGTCTCTGCCCCCGCGTACCGCACCGGGTTGTGTGTGGACGCCGGGGATCCTGCGAGCTTAGCTTTTGCGGCCGCGCGTGTGTGCCGTGTGTGGCAGCCCCGTGTTTACGGAAGTCAGGATCAATGACCGTCCTTGCGCGCGCGGGAGAGAAGGATAGGAGTGAGAGAGAGACAGGCAGATGGGATCGGGCAGCGGTGGCGGCAAGCGGCCGAGCCACCACCACCACCACCACCTACCTCTAACCACGCCCGACAGCCTCCGTTCCTGCACAAGAAGCACTGGCTTGGTCTCCGGTTCCATCCTTGGGTCCGTTGCCAACGACTGGAGGGTCATCTTTAATTCCTCTTGCGATGTCTGGGGACACAGTTGCCGACAGCATCCCGCATTATGGCGCCTCGCATTCGTCTCGCGCTGGATATAGTTGCAATAGTCTGTTTTTGCCAACCCAGAGTGGTGCCGATTTTGGCCCTTTGGATTTTCAATCGTTTGACAATTGTTAGGTTAAATTTAAAAATAATCATTTTTAAAATAGCTATTTGATTATTTTATGTTTTTAATATTGTTATTTTATTTTTATTTTGAAAATATTATTCCGGTAATAGTATGTGGTATGGTGTTCTTGGTTGGGACTGTTATCTGGTTTATTTGGTTGTCTCGTACCTTGTCTATTACCAGTCCCCACACGAAAGCGCTACTAGTGGCTTATCTGGATGTCTCGCAAACAGGAAATCACAAGCTTTAAATAAAAGATAAAACGCGTCCGAGTTTGGTTCGACGCTGGATTATTTATGGAATAACAGTTTATGTTGGGATTTGGTTTCGGACGTGATTCAACGCTGTACTAAAGATGCATGTTTATATCGTTTGAAATGAGACACAATTGTTTAAAACAATGTAAATGGCTGACACTTTTATATTTTTGAAACCAACATTTCATTGTTATCCAATTCTTTTTGGCATTAGCAACGATGCGAGCTTCATTTCTCAAACTTCATAAACCTATGTTTATAATCCCGTGACTGAAAACGTCGGCTGGTCCCATTTACTTTACACTAAAATATACTGCATCTGTGTATGGAATTTACAAATGCGAATCAAGAAATAGGGGATTTCATTCACAACCCCTGTTTCTGTTTTCATTATTTAGACATTTTATTGGTCTGTGAGCGCAGCTTCAACTGAACGGTTTTTAGTGAAGTATAAATTTCAGCTTTAAATGCGTTAGCGGTGACTGCGCCGTGCGTGGCCCCACCATCCATTCCCACCCTACAGTTACCCCGTCGGGTACACACCAGCGTATCCTAAAAGGCTATCCGTTGTTTCTGGGTTTACTATATAATGAAATATATATATATATATATATATATAATGCAAATACGGAGCGCGCCTACATGTATACAACCGAGCAAATAAAATATTTATGATGGTAGACGCCATGCGCGGCGTTGCACAGTTGCTCGTGTACGGAATATATACAGTATACAGAGATTTTCCTCACGAACATAACCTAGTTTGACGAAGTAAAATCTCCCGGGGCCGAGCTGAAAGTCCACACATACTCACTACACGCTGCTTAATGAATGTGCTAATATAGGAAGGAAGAAAAAATAAACGGACATGCGAACAGAGACAAACCTATTGGCATCGTCGTTTATCGCTGGATGCCGTTGCCTTAAAAAATAGGTTGTTAAGTTTAGAAAAATTATCTCGCAGAAAAATGTTAGTTACATACTGAACGTTCAGCAAATGCGTGGTAAGGTATCTTTGAAATATCTGCACGGGACACATAATTTAATTACTGCTCATGGCCACTTGAAAGTGCCACCAATGCGATAAATGGAACCGAAAAATATGTGCAAACAACCAATACTGTAATTCCTAAATTAATAACATTAACCTGATAGACAACGAAATTCTTAAAATTTTAATTACAATTTCGAAAAAAATAATACTTTTTCAGCAATAAACCAATCTGATTTCCGGAAAGAAAATCCTTTTTGCAATGGCACTTTTTATTTTCTTTATTTTTTCCCGCTACGATAAATGATTCTCGCCAGCCGGGATGAGGTGGCCATTTGACCACACCCGAAACAAATTGTAGAAAACAAAATCTAATCGGACGTGTCAAAACAACATGCAGCGCTAGTATGACTGTCTAACCAACCAATCGCAGATAATCCTACCATAATTTATATTTGTGAAAACATTTATTTTGTGCACCAAATCATATCCACCCCCGTTCATGAAACTGGCTTTTGTCTAGCTAATGCAAAGGAGTGTAATTTAGACGTAGGCGCTAAACAAGTAGTCAGGAGCTGGCTGGAGTTTGCAACTAAATATAAACTGAATCTATTTCTATCGATTTCTGTTCAGCTCACTGCGTCTCCCTTGTCGGCTACCGTCTTTATCGGCTCAACAGGCGTAGGCACAGCATCAGTTTCCTCCGCACCAACCATTTGCCGCATGGTACATCCACCACACCACACCACAGTCGTCAAATAAATAATTTCGACCCGAAGCCGATTCAAACTCAGAAGCGCCATCCCAGTCGGGAATTCGGACCTCAATGCGGTGGAAATTACAGCGAAATGTAATTAATTGTCAGTGAATAGATATTTGTGTCCGGAGAAAAATAATTAATAATTAGAAGCTGGTGCGGTTCGATAAGATTTTGCGCACATATACAAAATATTACAAGATACTTGGACCTTAAAAAGTGTTGTCCAGTTTCAATGAAATTTGACCGTTAACTGCTCTGCTCCAAACCCAGCACTAGGTTTGTCTCGCGAATGGTCTTCACAGAGTTGTTACACTGTTGAGCATGTTGGGGTCTACTTGCTAGCTGTTGTCTGCATTTGAGTTTCTGAGCATGTGACACACACCAACTATCATCTGTACTGGCTGGCTAGCGCTGCGGAGTTCTCTTCAATTTTAAATTTAGTAGATTTACGTTTGGCCTCGACAGGTCTGAAGGTTTCTCGAACAACCAGACATTATCTGGGTTTTTTTGGTTGGCAATGCATGCCTGTGTTTACTGTTTCAAGTCGGAAGATTGTACGGTAATCGGGCATATAAATGATTTTTTTATTTTTAACACAATATAACTATTTCACAAAAAGAAGGAAAAATAAGAAGCCTACTCTTAAAGAAATGGTGAATTGGGTTTCATATCTGTTAAAAAATGTCAAGTTCTCTGTAAAGATCTAATGACAATTCTGATTTTACTGGTTTGGACTTCTGATGCACACTTCCAAGTACCTTTGCAATTAAAAATGGGTTATCCTTAAACTACGAATGAAAGAAAATTGAAGCGGCTGGCAAAATGTTGGTTTCAAACGTTGGTTTTGGTTTCGGGACTTTGCTGTCAAGTTTCTCATTATTTAAAATCACAATCTTAGCTCACATTTAAAAGTAACCACGAAAGGTTTTTATAAGGTGTTATGGACCAGCCATACGAGTATAGGCAATAATTTCGATCCCGGGGTACTGGTGAAAATGTGCCCTCTCATAGTGCCTAAGCACCATAAAGGGTACAGAACGTGCGGTGGGGTTGACTACAGTTGATTGGAACAAAAAATATATAATACAGAGTAGACCGAGGTTAGAGCTAATTGTGCGTATGCATGGATTGTGTGCGACGTACTTGTCTATTCCAGATGTTGGCTGGCGCCATCAGTGTGCCGCGGCCATATGTGTCTGTCACCACAACGACAACTGTGCGTTTTTCACGAGCGTACACGTCGCGTCGCTAATTTCGAACACTTTCTAACTGGTGGTGCGTTCTGAAATTCGTTTTCGGCAATCCCTTTGGCTTTTGCTGTGGAACCGAGCAGCGAGAAATCGAAGTAGGACGCGTCCACCGTCAGGTCGGTGTTTTCGAAACGCAAGGTAAAACGAAGGCGTGGTTAAGTGTCGTATTCCAGAATTGAGGCCTCAAAGTAATAATCGTATTTCACCCTAACAGATGAGGCCCATGTTCTCCATATTCGAATTTTATCCGGACAGGTTGCGATCGAGATATGGGAAGATTGCTCATCTGCTCAACATCATAATTCTGTATTGGAGTATAACGTGAAAGTGAATAACGTATGATGTTATCCAACATCAAAAATAAAAAATGATAATAAACAAATATACATAATCGAAAAATCACGAGCAAAGAAAATTGGGGATTGTGTGCATGCGCAAATGGCGTAAACTTGGGATGAGAATCAGATATGAAAGACGAAAATGTACCTCCTGAAGCAGAAATGATAAAAGAACCATAAAGCTAATAAAATGTGCAAAGCAACAAGATGGCACACCAGCTGTGCTACAGGATACGAGCGCAAGGTAACAGTTGAAACGCGTATTGCGTGAAACGATGCTTTCCATCGCTTTTGGCCACACATATCCTTTGATCCTGATTTGAATCTAGTTAATTTGGTTTACCCCATGGAAATATAATTTTGTGTGGGTCTAGCCAGCTCACGCGAGGAAAGATTTATAATGACCAGCCTGGAGATTTTTAACTCCGGAATGGGTTTGGTCAAAACAAAATGATATTTTACATGGAGCAAAACGTGAAATGAGCCCTAGTGTAAATGGTGCATAAATTCGATATGGGCTGCAAGAAAAAATCTATGAAGGTGAAACATTGAAGTGGTTATGATGATGACATGTAGGTAAAAATATGTAATGTGATGCCCTAGTGTAAATGGTGCTTAAAGACGACATGGGCTGCAAGAAAAAGATCTAAGAAGGTGAAACATTCAGTGTGATGATTTTTGCTAACGCGTCATTCTACATACATTTCCGTATGCTGTTCGAATATCATTATTCATACGCATCCCACACACCTCAGCATCAGCTAGGCCGAATAATCAAGTACATTGGTAACTTGAAACCAGGCACAGCCTCCTAGAAGTATCAATTACAATTAAATCATATTTATAAAGGCACAATATCGACGCAGTCCCGGACACAACAGAAACAGAAAGATTGCGTGGACCGTTTGACAACCCCCCCCCCCTACACACACACCTAGCCAGTTGCGACCCCTTTACCATCAGGTGCGACAGCCCCACCCTGAATTTTCTTCACCAGCCGCATTCGCAGGTCGATTTTAGTGCCCGCTCGCCATCTTTCGCATGTTACTGTCGCGGGGAGAAATCGTCACGCCAGTTTCCGAAGGAAGGGGAAAAGAGGCATTGTATGCAAAGTAAATGTGTTCAGTGCGATATGGGGCAAAAGTTGGCACTCTCTAGCGTCGCGAACGACAGCTAGTCCTCTCTTGGCATGTTAATGTTATGGCGGCAGACGTCGTGTACAGGGTGATGTGACATCAGCGATAGCGTAACGGTACGAGCATCCCTGGAACCACAGTGTGCGTACAGATGAGACTGATCCGACGACGCGATCCAAACATCTACATTGTGTAGTCGTACCCAGCGCTTTTCCTGAAGGCCCATCTTTCATTGAGCAGTATATACATCAACAAATATACAGCACAAAAAATGTGATTAACAAATGCTTCGATTTATTGGAAAATTAATTACAATTACAATATGTACCCACAAGCACGGTTGGGGCCTATGGCGGGAGTCGAACGACCAGTTAAGGACAAAGATTTGGTTGCCCTATTCTAACAGACTTTTCATTTGAGAGTTGTTAAAGCTATTCCACTGTCGGCACACTCTGGAAAAATAGGAGTTGAAGTACGAGTCGAACCTATAATGGAACTCCTCAACCATTTTAGTATGGCACCTATATATGTATACTATATATGTATGTACACCTAATACTGTTAATTTTATTTTTGCTGCAGCGTCTGCAAAAGGGGCAATTAGAATTGAAATGTTTACGTTTAGTTTTAAATTTCTCAATTGATAAATATCAAAGAAATTTATTTGTCGCATAAATTTGCTGGCAAACCAAGCAAATATTCTTACATTTCATTCTCTTTCACAGGATATGCAATGTGAGGAAGCATTGGATTCGGCCCTGTTCAGAAATGAATTGTTGTGAGTTTGTTATTCTGACAAGAGAGTCTAATTTTATAGATGAACCAGAAGAGACGCGGTGAAGTGCGCATAGAGCTACCGGTTTCACATTTCGGTAGCTGCTGGTAAATCTATATTGGGACCCTCACACTCCCCTCGATTCATTTGCCCAAACTGCAATCCCAGTATTCCTCAAAAATGAAAAATCTCCGCAATTTCAAATGACAAGGAGACTGGAACATCGGAATGTTTCGGGCGAAAGAAAATGCTAATCATGCTTTCTTTCGGAATGGAAGTAAAGTCGTGGGACCGTTCCTGCAGGTGCACTTTAAAGATCCCTACCAAGGTAACTTATACTAAGTCTGGGCTAGGCAAAACTATCAGGTCGCCTCCTGGGGGAGGGGGACAGGGCGAACACGCTGGTGAACCCTGCAACATAATTTCAATATAACAATTAATATTGAGATTTCAATTGCCAACCTGTGTCAAAACCTTGAGTCTCTCTCTGGCCGTTTAATTGCGCGAATACGTGATGACATTGGGAAGGCAAAAATATTTTGGTGATTTCAAGTACTCTGTACATGTAATGTTACCAAGTATTGCATGCAAAGTGGGCAATCAGTTGCGTCGCCAAGGTGCAAGCGGCCCTGAGTGCCGCTTTCATTGAGTGCGTGCATGAATCTCCGAATTAAAAACTGGCTGCGTTGCAGCAGCGCGCGCTGCCGTTGCTGGCTGGCTGCAGGGAGAACGCTGGATAGAGCGATGGATGGATACCAGAGAGAGAGAGAGAGAGAGAGCGGTCATTGCCCTCGGCCCGCACGCATTTCTTCGCACTGGGTCGTACGCGCGCATGAGGCCAGTAGCCGGTCACTTCACTTTTAGCGGCAGGCGGGCGGGTGGCCATCTCGTCACTGAGCTAAAACTCCGGGACGCGCACTCAAAATAACGCAGTCTGGAATAACAGACGAAAAAAGAGTTGGGAAGACCACCGAACCTGGAATTTACCGATCTCGAACCAATCGATCCTGTCATTCTGAGCGATATTGGAGCGATAGTATCATATTCAATAGTAGTATCAGACTAAAAAAAAAATTGTTTTGCATCTTGAAATTGAATCCGACTTACAGTCGAGTAGGCAGTTCGAGCACTTGGTTGGGCTGATCTGATGTCAGATGGTTTGTTATTGTCGCGTGTGTTAGGTGCCGTCAATTACCGATTGCAATTATCAATTGCCGATCGTAGTTTTAGTGCCGTCAACGGACCCGTCACTTCAGTGAATTAAAAAAAAATTCGTTCCCGACCTCTGGTGGTATATATTTTTATTTCAAGTCAGGATTTATTGCAATGCAAGATTTTCTGAACACCACTTGGTGCTTATATACTACGGCGAGGCGCACATTTTCACCAGTACCTCGGGATCGAATAATCGAGAGCCCGCGCCGGGAATCGATCCCGGGACGGGCTCTCGATATAAGACCCCTAGCTCAAAGGGGCTGAATGTTATGCAACACCAGAAAAAGAAATTCCGTCTCTTACCCAAGATTTCCCTAGGGACATGGGGAGAATTTTTGAATGTGATGCTGGAATAATGGACCAGCTAAAAGGACTTGACCCCCAGGGGCCTGGCGAAGTATTACCCATTGTACTCCGTGAAATGTCTGCAGAATTTTCTCCTTATTTAGCAAAAATGATCCAGAAATCTCTTGATGATCTGAAGCATGGAAATTGGTCAATGTCTGTCCTATATACAAATCAGGGAAAAAAGTCAGATCCAAATAATTACAGGTCAATTTCCCTTACATCTGTTGTAAAGTTATTGGAACATATTGTATTTTCGAATGTTATGAATCATCTTGCTAAGAATGATATCATAAATGATGCACAGCATGAGTGAATCACAGCTTACTCTTCTCGCCTTCAAAAATCCTTGGATAAATAAACATTAGAGGTACAGGTACAGTAATGCCAAGTTTTCTTAGGGGAAATTGAAATGGTCCAGCGTAGAGCTGCCAGATTTGTTAGGTGTCGATTTGGTCGAACAGACAGTGTCACAGACATGCTGTGGATGGGAGTCGTTGGAAGTTCGGAGATAAGAGATTAATTTAGAGTTGCTGGTCAGAGTTCTGAAGGGAGATTGTAATGTTGATATCTGGAAAATTATGTGTGAAGCTCATATCAGGTGCAGATGAAGACACACTAGAATGGTTATTGAGCCACAATGTAATTCAGACTCTTACTTTAACTCCTACTTCCCCAGAGCGTGTTAACAGTGGAATAGTCTCAAATCCAGAGCCTGTTAAGATAGGACATTCCCGCTTTGCTCCTAACTGGTCTCTCGATTTGGTTTTCCTTAGACCCCTTTGGGGGCTGCTGCGGGTACATATTGTAATTGGGACAGCCGAGCCAGTCAGTCGCAATACCGACTGGGCTTCAACGAGTAAAACGATATCAAATGTTAGTCAGTCAAATGTCAAATTACCACAAAAATCGCCTGGAACGCTAAGCATTTTTTCCCACCTGATTCTCTGAAATGCCACCAGGGGGTAGCATAACTGTCCCAAAAAGAGAGGATTCTGTGATGCGGGGGGCCCCAGTCGGAAGGTGCCCCGGAAAATTGGTAGTCGTGTAGTTACCCCCACGGTTTTCGAGTTGTTTCCAGTTGGCGCGCGCGCGGCAGAGCGGTTGAGTGAGTGAGTGAGTGAGTGAGTGCGTATGCTCTCTCTCGTGCTCACTTTCCCGGCGCGGCCGCAGGGAGGCGCAGCGCTGCCAAAAGCCGTACGGCCGGCAGCAGCATCAGCAGGTTGAAGAACCCGTGCGTTTGCACGAATGAGGCAACTGAGTCAATGTCCTCTCTGCGCGCGGGCTGAGCCCAAGCGCATCTTGACCTACATTCGTGGCGCGCAACCAATCGGAGGGACGCTCGTGCATTCAGAGACCAATGCACCAGCTTAGGGGTGGCAACAGGGGGGGGGATGATGAGGAGGCGGAGTGGGGGGTATTTAGACGTGGTGGCGGTGTCGGCGGAGGAGGGACTGTGATGTGGGAGAGAAAAAGAAAAGGAGAAAGAAAGAAAAAGAAAACTATCAAAATGCAATGAGAAACAGAGAGGAGCACTCACGACCACAAAAAAGGATTTCGGAAAATGTATTTGTTGTTATGAAAAGGTATATTGTTGTGCTTAGCGAGAGAAAGAGGAGATTGGCAATTTTTTCGAAATCGCTTTCTTTTTCGGTGGACGATAACAGAAGCGGCACGGTTGATTGTCAGAACGGGAGGGAAAGTCGACTTTCGTGTGTGCGTGTATAATTACAGGTATATCTGGTGTGTCCGAAACTGACGAATACTTCCCATCCCCACCCCACGCGCGCACACACACACACCAACCACACCGGCCTGACTACCACCCTCCCGCGTACCCATTTCTTCGGTTTCGAACGAGTTGAGACAACAACAAAAAAGAAAAAGTTGATTTTTTAATAAGTGGGCGTGTCACATGCAACGGACTTTGGCGAGCGAAAGCGATTGATTGCTATGTGTCGTGTTTGTTGCTGGACACATGAAATGATCTTCGGATTTGTTATAAGAGCAGAGATCACCTTAACAGAGAAAAAGTATATTCAGATAAAATTGAAAATAGGATTCAGATCAGATTGGAAAATAGGGAAAATGTTGCAATTTTGAGTTTCTTCGGAGACAACTACGTAAAAGACACAATTGAGAATTAGTTTTATTTGATAACAATTTTCTTATCCAAGCTTATTCATTTGTGCAGTGTCGTTGAGACAAACGCTGTTTGCAGTCATAAAAAGAGCACCCAATAAAAAATATCACAACTTCATGAAAATTGCTTCGATTTAAATTAAATTTGGCATTTACAAAGAACAATAATATATGAACAAAAATGAATTATAAAATAGCCCAGAGTTTAACGCGCCAATCTTGATTGACGAATCGAATATACGCTGGTCGACTTCAATCCAAATTTTCTTAATTCGTTGTTTCAACTCTTCGATATTGATGATGTTCGATTTGTAAACCTTTTTCTGGAGAACTCCCCAACTTCACGTAATTTTTTTAATCTCTGTGCGATCTTCCTGAGTATACACCATTTAAGGGGTGCTCTTTTTTATGACCATCAGCATATAGTATATTTTTTTAAGTGGTGGTGCCGCGTCACAATGGCCACCCCCATAGCCTGGACAAATCCTTTAGATGTGTGGGGTGGCTCTCTGAGAATACATACTAGAATGTTCTTCGGTTTTAAGTTGTGAATCTGCCCCTGGTGTGATTCCCAGCGCAGCGTTCATGCTAAGTGTCGCTTGCGGACACAGAAACTTTCCTGAAGAAATCGCTTCGGCTGAAAGAGTTAAAAAAATTAAAAATATAAATTACGGTAAATACTATAATAATATGGAGGATATTATATTTCAAGACGATCCTTCCTTATATTACGGTAAATACTGTATTGAATGTATGATAGCTCAACTGCTCTAGTGCATTCTACCATAGGCGAGCCGAATAAAATATGTCGCATAACGAATTTTTAATTTCCGCCATTTCTTCCTGACCCCCCCTCGTCAACAAATGACGAGTTTTCCGGCGCCGAACGCAGCAGTTTTGTTGGCATGAATTTTAATCAATTGCGGAATTTGATGGGAGAATACAATTTTTTCATTCAAAATTCAATTTTACTCAATACTAATCTATACCCCTTTCATCAGAACCCCGGAATCGAATAAACGAGCCCTTGTGTCAGGAATCGATCCCGGAACTGTTGGTGCACCACGAGACTGCCGATCAATCAACTGGACTGCTTCGTGTCGTTCATTTTATGGATCCTTACTTTGATAGGGTGCTTACTTGAAATCTGGAAGAGAAATCCAGAAAATCCTGTCTACTTCAGCAGGATCTCAGGAAAATGTATTTGCATTGGCAGCACCGTGAAGTCGTTTTGACAACGCTCGTGATTCGCCAATAATTATAGAGCCACCGTGGCGCAGTCTCTGCGCGTATGTGTATGGGGTTGTATAAAGAGGCTCCATGTGTAGTCTTGTCAATCTGCCAAAATTAAATTTTGGAAATGAATTATTAATCTGTGATATTAACGGCGCGCGGGGTCGTTCGGCACGCCAAACCGTGTCCCGATAAAATTGGTCGTTGGAACGCGCGAACATTTCGGATTTTTCCTACTCCCGCGGGCGGCTTTACGCCGACACGATCTGCATTGGCGGCCGGATTATTCGGTGCTAGGTACCCCATTAAGTACTATTTGGGCAGCCATTTCCAGTTTAAGTCGGAAACTGCGTGTTTTGTCCCGCATGTACGAATTTCATTAATAACAAAGCAACAAATTTCAAATCGTTATTCTCAGACTAGCGATATATATTTTTTGTTTTTTATCAGCTGTAGTCCACCGCACTACAGGCGTTTTGTACCCCTCATGGTGCTCAGGCACTGTGCGAGGGGCACCTCCAGTACCCCGGGATCGAAACTTTCGAGAGCCCGCGCCGGGAATCGAACCCGGGACCGCCGAGCCACAGCCAGTAGCAATACCGAGTGGGCTACGTATATATACAAATGGTATATATACGTAGTATAGCTAGGGTAAAGCTAGTAACGATTTTTAAAAAATATATCCAAGTTCGTACGCCTCCCGATCGAGGAACTCAAAAAGAAGAAAAGAATGCAATCTGTTTTCGATTCAAAATCTTAAAAATCGGTTCGACTTTTGACTGCAATATTCCAAAAGGTTTAACAGCATTTCGAACGTTCGTGTATTCCTAATAAGTATTTATATAGATACTCAAAATATTCCAATTCGGTGCATTGGCTTATATCAGTTATATTCAATGAATGGAAATGTATGAGTAATATTTTGTTTATACACGTGACTCATCCAAATAAAACAGAATATCGGTATGCAAATGAAAAACAAAATGCGGCTAGTAAATCTAAAGCTCCATTAAATTTGATAGACAACTCAAACAAGCTCCTTCAAATAAAAGTTAAGCGTGTCAAAGTATATATTATTTCAAAGGAATCAATAATAAATATTCAAACTAGAGATAAAGTTGTTATTAAACGTAGTTCAAGCAAGACATTTCAATCAGTCCGGTATAGTGAAAATCGGTAGTCACAGCAAAACACAATATAAAATTCCTCAGAAGGCCGAGAAAGAACATAAGCATCCGGCCACTACTAATCATCATCACGTTCCGCGTCGAAAACGAAAACGTGTGAGTGGTGCTCGGTGGTCGGTGGTGGTGGTGGAGCGGCCAGTTGCGTGTATTTACAATCAGTGGTGACGTGATTGGGATTTGGAGGGGGTCAGCGCTCGCTCTCGTTCGGCCGTTTTCATTTTATTCGCGTGTCGTCGCCCCCTGCGCGGACCTTCCCCTCCCCCTCCCTCTCCCTCCCTGCAACGCCACCACCATCACTATGCGCACTCACATGCGCATACACACACTCTCAACCAGCACACGTTGTTCCAAAGTGAAAATTATACTTCACCTCTCATGTTTGGCCCACATTCGGTTGGTTGTCAGGAACGAAAATGACAGGCTATATTCGCTCACTAACTGCATTGCACGGCTTCACCAGTACACAAATTTCCCTGTTTGCACATACAGCAGCAATACATGATATCCTATTTTCTTGACCCCTGACCCATAGCCGGAACTCAAATTGGGGGGAGGGGGATGCACGAAATTCGCAGTATTAAAGGATTTTGGAGAAAAAAAGTTGTGCATTTACACAAGAAAATGTGCAACCTTTATGCCCACTTGCAAAATATTTCGAGTGGAATTTTGTAGGACGTATATTTAAACATTTATTTTTGGTGTGTATATTATTGGCTGGAACTTTCCACTGTCACAGCCACAGCCTAGCTTCAGGGGAGACTATTTCAAGTCGGCGTAGAACTCCGTTCTATTCTCACCCTAGTTCCGTGTTTCGTAATATTCTGAGGAGGCCCTTGAATTGGAAAACGACTAGATTCGGATTCGACAATGAACAACGCTGCCCTGGATCATATTTTTTGGTGTCTGGGAGTGGCGTCACCCAAGCACCTGTGCCAAGCCCGGCAACGGTCCTAGGGTTGTGTAGCGCATGTGCGAATTATTCACATATCCCATTGATCATCAATCATGTATACGTCGTCCTATCATCTATTCATGGAAAAGGTGCGCACACATGTAAGAACATACCCATTAATTAGGGGAGGAAGATGAATGAATGTTTAGGAATATCTCTCAACAAGCAATTCCAATTTTGCAACCTCTAGTAAACCCAATATGATTTTAATATTTCGTCAAACAAATGATATAATATCGCAAAATCAAATAATTAGATATTAAATCCGAAATGGTTAAATCAACGCCGTCGTTGTAATAGTAAACTTTTATATATTCTGGGTTGTTTGAGTGAGTTGAGATAATTTCCCCTATTCATAGTGATGTACCTTGAGAGGTTTGAGGTATGTGTATTTGTGGTGTTTAATCCTAGGTTCTTAAAATGAAAGCTGTCAAAACGAGATATGCAAGTGATTGCCGGTTTCACTATTTGTGAAAATTTGTTTGCAACATTGAAATTAAAATTGTATTTGTTTTCTATTTTAGGCTGCATCCTGGCATGCGGGTTCCATGTGACTTGTCCACTGCCATTTGGTAAGTACCGCCCAACTGATGATCTAATCACGTAAGCATAAGTAGTTGTTAGGGCTAAAAAAACGAGGGGTGCTTAGTGCACATTAGCGCCACTTGGACCTCCAACCCTTATTTAAATAAAATAAAATGGAAGTTGTACCCAGGACAGCACCAGACGAGGAAAGACGAACTCGAGTTTTTTTTTTTTTATATCACTGAAGTGACTGGTCACAATAGGAAGATTCTGTACCCCTCTCAGTGCTTAGGCACTTTGTGAGGGGCACGTTTTCTCACGTTTACGTTAGAGTTGGCGATAATTCTTACAATAATAATAAACTATTATTTAAAAATGAATTAACTAAGCAAGAAAACCGTGGAAACTGACGATACAACTATGACAATTCACATCAACATCCACATCTCCCGTGTAAAATTAATATTTATAATTACCCAAGGCAGACAATACCGGAATCACACAACATCACTTGAGATCATCAGCTGTCTTTTGGACGATGAAAAATATAAATTAATTTGAAAATAAAACTAGAGCACATCGGAATTGACTGACGTTAATCAAGCTATAACTATAGCTATAACCAGCTATTTTTTGTGACAATTTCACCTCTCTTTTCCGCTTCCCCCTTTGCCTGTTTGCGTTGCATTTTATTTTCCGCACTCTTTCTAATTTCGCAGCCATCGGATTTGGTCGCACATACCAGTGCGTAGGGTCAATTCCGATGAGTTATAGTTTATTTTCAAATTTATTTTTCATCGTCCAAAAGACAGCTGATGATCGCAGTGGTGTGCGTGAAACCGGTACTGTCTACCTTGGGTAATTATAAATATTAATTTTCCACGGAAGAGGTGGTAAATTTGTTGGATGTGAATCGTCATCGTCATAATTGTATTGTCAGTTCCAACGTTTTTCTAGTTTAGTTCATTCATGTAAGGAAAATTGTTGGTCTTTTCTTGTCCGGCGCTGTCCCGGGCACAACTTCCATTTTATTTTTTGTAAGTAGCAGGTATCAATGGGTGAGCAAAGACAAACGTTGATAAATTCAGGTGTCTGAACTAGAAGATCGAAACAAAATGGACCAAATGTGTAGTCCTGTTAATTTGGTTTTGAATTTTTGTGACAGTCTCTTGAATTGTCAACAAGTCAAAGTGAAAACGCAAAAATAAAACATATTATTAAAATAAATACGAAATACCTGTTCGATTTTAATGAAACGATGTTAATGTGGTCATATTTACAAATACAATGCACAACATAACTAATTGCTACAATGTACAACTGGTGAAAAAAAAAGAATTTTATGTGCGGCATTGAACGCATAAACTAAAAAAAGAGTGGCTTTGAGCGAGAGCTCATTATCACTTAAATGTTACCTGGTGTATGAGTATGTAGGGGTGCATCTGGCCTCGATGAGTCGATTTGATGGTCCCACTCCTGTAAGTCACTCGTGATGATGATGATGATGATGATGATGAATTCACTGAAGTGACGGATCACAACAGGAAGATTCTGTACCCCTCTCAGT
>JAQGBY010000860.1:0-35924 GCA_034698785.1 Mycogona germanica
TCCAGAGGTCTCGGTCGGGAATCGAACCCACGATCTCGGGAATAACAGCTCGACACGCTAACCATTACACCACCGAGGTTAAGCTAATAGCGGTTCGGAATTAGTTTTTTTTTTCATGTTAAATGGAATTTCACCAGTATCATTGAATTAAAGTTCAATAGAAAATAGTTTTTTGTTACGAAGATAATGTTTATCAGGTTTATTGCTTCTGTCGAATATTGAAGGGGTGTGTTCAATACGTGCGAGTATTTAACATGTGGCGTTTTGGGAATGACTGTATTTTCATTTGTGTGGCAAAAAAGGCTTTATGATTCAATTTTTATTTTAAGACTGGTGACCATTTGGTCTTGTGGATACATTTTTGTGGTGCCTTGCGTTGAACGCATAGGTCAGCAAAAACGTTTTCAATTTTTTTTCTTCACCGGCGCGGTCGGTTCTGAGAGCTAGGTCGGGATGACCGCGGTCACCAGGCGCATGGCATAAGGTCAAGCAAGTATCGGGACGGTTCGAATGAAAAGACGACTCGGGGATTTACCCGTAGTGTGGTGGAACTGATGTCGAACTAATTTGTGCGAGGGGAAACTTCAATCATCTCAGTAATCGACTATGATAGATATATTTTTTCACTTCCGTAATATTTGAAACATTTAACCCACCAAACTATATTTTCCACTGGAAATTGAATCTCTGGCAACAATTTATGCGCACTCAATGTTTTGTTTGAAATTGTAAAATCAATTTTTATTGGAGCTGCAGTTGGAAAATAATAGGAAATCTGTGATGAGATTTTCATATTAAAAGCCGATGATCCACTGCAGCATAAATGAACCATACCATGTTATTCATTGGTGGATCAAAAGAGTGTCATCACAGGGACTAATCGCAATTTAACTGTTGATTTTGTATTTTAACGATGCCGGGAAGGTTAAACAAATTCTTGGCATTACATCAGGGCTGGTTCACAAAGTAATAAAGGTAAACGGATACTCACAATGACTTCCACCAGCATGCCGTGACACACGTCGACGGATTCGATGCCCAACGAGACGCACAAGTCGGTGACATCATCGATGATCTCGTCGTCGGTGGCGTTGTTGTTGACCAGCGACTGCAACAGCTCCATGGCGATCTTGCACACGTCGCACGTGATCTGCGTGGCCGGCGGCGTGAAGATCTTCTGGAACATGTCACGCATCTGGAACAGGACCCGGGCGTGACGCGGCGACAGCTCGGCCGGCACGGCGGTCTTGGGCAGGATCCGGTGGTAGGTGGCCAGCGCGCTGCCCGCCGCCGCGCTCGGCGAACCACCCTCGCTGCTGCGGCGATGCACGTGGGCAGGCCGAGGGACGGCGCCGCGTCGCTGCTGTGACGTCATCGGCAGTGGGCTGGCGTCCACCACGAACGCCATCATTGCGGCGCACGTGATGGCCAGGAGGACGGCGCTCCATAGCTGGATCGAGCGGCACGTCATAGTTTATGGGGTTTTTGGTGTGATCCCGCGGTAATCCTCCTCTCTCACTCACTCTCGGGTGTTTTCTTCGGGCTCTATCCGCTCTCCGGCACCAACCGACAACAGCCGAACTCTTTCCCGTCTGACTTGAGATTTGGTGGTGGCTGGTGCGCCGCGTGTATGTTCGTATGGCCAGGTAGCACTCTCGCCGGTCTTACCTGTGACGGAGAGTGTTGGCGAGAAGAAGCGGAATAAAACACTTGAGGCGACCTTTGTGTGTACACACCTGTCTTGGATTTTTTTTTGAGCAGATCTGCCACTGAATGTTTCCCAGTTAGTGGCTCACTGGTGCGGGAATGTGCAATGGTATGGTGGGGTGCGATGATGAGATGGATGTGTGGCTGTTGCAATAATTAGGTCTCCTGGTGATTGTGGACAAGTGAACTAATTTTCAATTCCATTAATTTATAAACTCATTAATTTTTCCCACAATTAGTAGGTGTCAAATTAGGTGAAAGTTGAATACCTAGAGTTCTTTAAAAAAATTAATTAACGATACTGCTGTTGTTTGAGTACACAGGAAGTGACGAGGTTTCATTTCCCTTTCCAGTAAATATCACATGATTTTCAGAATTATAATCTTTGTTAGTTAATAATTAATAATTTATCAGTGCACTGTAGTGGGAGGATTGTAATTTCCATTCGAACGAGGACTCAGTGAATGGGAAGACGTTGTTGGACGATTATAAAATATGCTAAAGAATGTGTCTCAAACAAATAAAATATGCATGAATAAATTCATCATCTTGTGGATTGCCCATAAAATCATCTTTCATTATTTTTTCGTATAGTTTTGAATAGATTGAATAGCTATAAGTAAAAATTATCTGCTCGACGTTCAGCAACCAATGCAACATTTTTCGAAAGTATTTAAATGTAAAAAAAATCACAGGACTGACAATAAAAAATTTAAAAATGAGCAAATAAAGAATCTTAATTAACCCATCTTTACATAAGCAGTTCCTTCTTGCGTATGTAAAGATGGGTTAATTAAGATTCTTTATTTGTAAAACACGTATTATTTTTAAAAAAAAAGAGACTGTTAAGATAAGATGTTGTCGTTCCTAAATAATACTCTCATGACATTATCTGAAGTGCACATAATGATGAAGGTCACCTTTTATTGAAATGCAACACGTCAATTGTAGCGATAACATCTGTCAAGTTCTGTCGATTATTTTTTAAAGTGTTTGTTTCCTGTCGAGTGGGGACTACACTGTATTCAAGTAGTGTTAATCTCCAACAAGATATTGAACTTGTAGTTGTATTAACTTACAACAAGGTATTAAATCAATGTCTCAATTATTTTTAGCATCGCTCTTCCAAATGCATATTTCCAGTCTCGCCACATGTCATATCGCGACAAATTTTTAAAAAGAAATATCTACAAAACATCTACAACTTTACTGTGCTGTTTTGTTTCCATTTTTGTCGATGACTACGTTATTTCTACGCAACACTTTCGATTTCGACAGAATCATTATACGATCGCATACAAAAGAATAAATAACTGTAGTATCACGTACCCAAAAGGAGTATGTGAATACGTTTCACCATTAATATAAATTCTCCTTTACATTGTCTGACGGCCCTTCCTACAAAATTTCTCTGGGACGTGAGGGATCTTTGTAGTAAAAGCTGAACATATCGAGTCATATGACCTCGTTTCATTCGAAATATTTCAAAACGAGCGTCGCGTTAAGCTGGGTTCAAATGTTTTCATCAATTCAATTTCTTTGACTGTGACGTTAATACTTTTGTCTGGTGAACAATTAAAAGATTTATCTGACGAAAAGCACAAGATTAAATAGGTTATATGTTGTGAAAAGCCTTATGAAATCATGTCCTACTGTACACCTACTGTACCCACAATAATAAGTAACCCTGCAATATATATTTGAAAAATTATTCAATGTCTAAATTATGAAATATGACGCGCAATTACTGCAACCTAAGCAACCAATGAAACCTAAAAATCCAAACGTAAACCACACAAAAATAAAGTTTACATCTTTCTACCTTTTTAAAGACGATCCAAATCTCGGCTCGGTTTACTCGGTGGACCGATGAACCTCAAACTCGCCGCAACGCCTACTTTCGACCAACTAACGACCAGCACCTGATATTTATAAAGACTTAGTCAACGGCTATTTACACACACAGAAATATCGGCCAATCGGAGCACAAGTACTGTTTTGCACTTTTCTAAATTAAAAAAAAAGATAACTAATATCAGACGACGGCACCATTTATCTCTTACCTTCACTTGGTTGGATTTGGGCTTGATTTGAAGTGGACTATTGAATCGTATCGTCGCTATGTTGATGCCACCATATTGCTTCAATGACCATCTGGTTGCATGTAGACACCTTTCACTTAGGACAATTACAATTAAATAATGTTACAATGCGTGCGCTATTGGCAAAGAAAAAACGAGATGGAAAAAAAACTACGCCCTCTACTTCCGTTCAATCATTTCGCTATCAAAAAGGATATATCAACTGATACAATTGTATAATTCATAGATTTTCTTTAATACAAATTTATAATTAAGTGAATTTATTCAATAAAATGGAATAAATTCTTGCAACAGTGATAGCGTGCTCACCAGGTGTCACATGGTTCCTGGCTCGAAAGAACAGGCGCCAACGTCGGGAATCAAACGCACGAACCATCAAACTCAGAGTGACATGGCTCACAATAGACTACATAGCTGATCGTACATTGACGAGGAAACCATTTTCTCACCAAGCATCAAAGTTCGAATGTGGACCGGGATGGGTCATGGACAACTTTATAGTAGTGCAGTTGTAACTTGTGTATATAAATATTCCGAGTACATTTTTTGTGCTGTTCTTGTTTCGGCCGTTTTTGTCCGTGTCATTACAGCCGAAGTAAGATTGTTGAAATCTCGGACGAACCTGTCCGGCCTAGTGCGTGCCGGGTCAACGGGGAGAAGGTGGAGGAGGGGTGGGGTGGGGGGACATACACGATTACACGGTGACCGCATGCCATGTGGACAGTGACCAATCCGTGCTGGGGGGGCTGTGCGGGTGCGCAAATTGAAACAATCGAATGAGACGCCTAATCTCTTACTCTTAAACTTAGATTTTTTTGAAGGAAATCAAAGTTTACATTTTTACCGGAGGTCGCCTGACGAATTGTGGGGATCGTTATTGCTATTGACCAAAATTGAAAACGCGGAGAAATTGAATTTATACGCTTACAATTTTACAGGATTCAAACAAAAGGAGTCCTTTAAATTTTACAATTAAAATTGAAAAACGGTAATGGAATCGAATAAAATTTTGCACACTTATTGATTTATTGATTCCTTTTTCAATTGCCATGGTTCACGTGCGTGTATGTGACGTCATCGTTCTGCTTTGCGATTCTGAAAATGGCGTTCAGTGACGAGAATCGCACCGCCATATGTTTTATACGTAATTTCTTTTTAATAAGTCGACCAAAAATAGTTCGACTATTATGACACTTGAGCATAATAAGACAACTATATCTCTTTTCGAATTCAGAGATCAAATTTAGAAAAACTTATTTAAAAAACTTTACGAATGAAACATATGACGGTGCAATTCTCGTCACTGAACGCCATTTTCAGAATCGCAAAGCAGAACGATGACGTCACGTACACGCACCATTGCAATTGAAAAAGGAATGTATTGGCAATAAGTGTGCAAAATGTTATTCGATTCCATTATCGTTTTCCAATTTTAGTTGTAAATTTTAAAGGGCTCCCTTTTTTTTAATCCACCCTGTATTTTGTTTCGATAACTTGAAGACGAAATCCCGGTAATTGTCCGCTATTTTTGTATTGCGGACATGTGACACCTGTGGTTCTCATTGTTGCTCCCGATGACGCTATCCTTGGTCAGGATGCCAATTCTTGGACTATTCGGCAACCACAGTGTTGTATCAAAATCTGAACAGCATGACGTAATATTTAACTCCCAAATTTGCTGCTCTCATTTTTTGATGAAGGTGAGCAGCACCGCAGCACCATCTAGTGATATTTATTGCGTGGTGGATAAACGGGAAGGGAGTGTTAAAAAAGGTGGTTAGAAATAGGGGGCTGCAATAGGAGGGAGTTGTGGCATGTTGTTAGAAGACGATCAATTAACGGGAGCAAGGTCAGAGGAGCGATCGTTTTTTCCCCCCGCTCCTCACCTGAGCAAAAAAAAGAAGGTGGGTCGAGTGTGTAGAGTGGCCGATGTAGTGCAGGTGATCAATGCTTGCAGGGAGGTCAACGACCCCGCCCTAACCCCGCCCATCTGTCCGCCTCTAAAAAGCGGGTTCTTCTATTGCGGGGCAAACAAGGGGGATTCCCGGAATGCTTCGGCGCGCCATTGGTTTACTGATAGTTTATTTTTATTATAGCGCTTCAGACTTATTTTTTTAAGAAGTATATTTTTTAAAAAAACGTTTAACGGGCGATGGGCGGCCTCGAACCCACAGCCATTTTATCACAGGGAAGACTTTTTTTTCCAAATTTGAGAAAAGGTATGCCGCAAAAAAAAATGGTGTAAAAGGGTCTAGTGTTTTCGTGTGCTTTTACGTCGTCGTGTCTTGAGGCGCCCAAGGAAATGTATGTTTCATCGGTTGCTCGTTAGACAGCGTTGTGATCCTGCGCTAGAAGTAAACAATTTTAGTGGTGCCTCGAAATGGCTAGGTTGATAAATAACGTTTAACGCGAATCCGCCATACCATTTACATTTGTTAATCCAATGACAACGGGTTGCAGCCTTTTGGTTTTTGAGTTCTTTTGGTCGATCAAAAGTCGCAAACATCGCTACGATCACTTTGGTTCTATTAATATATATTATTGTTTGCGTTTTAATGCCGCACTTTCCAGATGGGTTTTGGCGTTTAATATCGGATCGGCAACACGAGAAACACTTCATCATGTCTCAGAGATAAAATGTCAATCGTTTGTCAGTTGTTTGCTATAACTTTCTGTCATTTGTTACTATTCGCATTTCGCATTGACACTAGATGGTGTTATCGTATGATTGTAAAAGTTCGAGTAGTAATTTCTGACTTTTTTATATTTACATGTGCCGCCTGTCAGATTAAAAAATCTCTATTAAGGTAATAATATTAAACCCAGGCTAGGTACCATCATCGTCAATAATTTTAACCAAACCGTAAGCAAAGATTCAACGCGAACAGCCAATACATGTACTCGAGTGTACGTGGGTTGACCCACAAGGTTTCTATTTATAACTGCGACGACTGATGATTGTTTGCGCAGGGGTATATCAGCAAATAGTGCGTCATGTTAGTTTTGGTATCACCACTCAATTGTTTATCTAGATTTTATTTATAATTGTCAAGAGACGTTTGACGTATATCTCATTTACTACAAGTCGTCATCTTGTTTCTTAAAAAAAACATTTTTGATAACTTGTTTTACTTTTGGGGGAAAAAATGTTATTGCGTTGTTTTCATTCACAATGTGCATGCTGCTCGTTGTCTAATATAACATTTTTTAACAAACGCAATTTCAATTTGCGATTTTCAAGAAAGCACATGCCCAAGGTACACAAGCCCAATGAAAGCAAGCATGCGTTTTGATAATGAGTCCCAATTATAAATATGATTTATTTTAAATATATTAAGAACATTCTCAGAAAAAACGAAATTATTTTGAAGCTTAGTGCTGAGATCGAATCCAAGTGAGTTATATTTTTAGAACCTAAAAATTCGGATCTTGCGCGTGCCTACTTACAATCATCAGGGCCCTCTAGTGAGCCGAGGACGCAACATTGTATCACGTATTTTTCTATTATTCTTGGGGTCGATTAAATGGGGAAATTTCTTGAATTATTGCTTTGGGTGCATGTGTCATCGATTAAATCGGTTTCATGATGCGGGGGGATGTCTGACGAAGTTTGTGATTATAAAATGTATTTGCATGGCAGTAAAAGTTGCCGCACATTTTTCAGGGAATTCTGTAATTAACTACAAACTTCATTGCAATTGCATTTATTGCGTCACAAAAATGTATAAATCACACATATGTTAAATCTTAGAAAATCTCTGGTTAATAAACTAAATATTATAATTCCGTCACATTAGGATGAATAAAAATGCCAAAATGGTCCGAAATTAATGTATGTATAAAATATAATTTGTTTATACAGATTTTGAAGAAAAAAATACAATATAAAAATGTATTTATAAAATGAGAGCTCAATCAGGATTCATTATGCATCGTCCGAATTTTCATTAAGTATATATTGCCTGCTTAATTCAGGAGGGTCTTGACCACTGCTGCCCAGGTAATCAGCCATATTTTATAATCGTCAACCAGTCGCGGCATACACTGGATCGCCAATTCTTACTGGTCCTTCCGTGTCCACGCACAGATTGATCCCCAAGAGAGCAGACTCGCCGACAAACTTCTTCATGTATTTGTCAGTCGTCTTCCTATAACTAAACAACGACATCACAGCGATATTCAGATTTGTCATAATTAAATATGACTGCTTTCACCAGTGAAAATCACCAGTGATGTCCATTTTAGGTCAACAAAGATATTGGCTCCACGCCAATGGCTCTTCCCATAGTTGTTTTTTGTTCTCTAATTGAGCCAAAGGAATGGCGCCACTTGTCAAACGAATAAACCTTAAAGACTGTCATTAATTCAGTTTTTAAGAAGCCCATTGTCGCGGCAAAATGTATATACCTTTTCAGAGTTTTCAGAGGTTCTTCTCCAGATTTTATTCCAGTATCCGGATTGATTGTGGTCAACAGACATCTAAAATCAAAGATAACTGCTTCAATATAACAATACCAGACCAATGAAATAGTAAAAAAAAATATATATACCATAGGGGTATACTGACCTTTGACATGGTTTAACGTTGCGAAACGTGACGTTGTCGCCGATTTTAATTCTTTTCCATGAGTCCTAAAATGTATATTTTACTTTATCAATATATATGTGAGTGAGCAATCTCCAATAAGGAGTCTGTCCTGGAAATTGAACCCTCAATGCAAATGAAGGAATCTTAAAACCGTAGCACAGATCTTGAGTGTATTAAAGTTAGTGTCTCGCACGGAAATTTTGAATCTGTGAAATTGAGTGAATTATTTTATATACTAAAATGTAAAAGTTATCATTTATTTTACCTCGTCGTAGGGGTTACAACCGCTAATGACGATGTTCGGCCGAAAATTTCGGATGTCGACTTCCTTGTCCAATCGTGTGTTCATCTCCTCCACCGAAGGATCGGTCATCAACAGGTAAGGTGCAAGATCAGCATACGCCGTCTTCAAGAAAATAAAAATAAAATTACAATTCATTTTAAGACCAACAGGATCTTATTATTAGTGTATCATTTTATTAAGGGAATAACAGAAATATATCGGTACTTTAAAAGTGCAGGCACACAAAAATTTAAATTACTGTTTAAAAAAATACTTTTTAAATAAAAAACATTTAAAAAACACATTTGCAAAATGTTCGCCACTTTCATGCTGGCCAAATCATTACCTCAAAGAAAAATGAACGCCAGCGCCATCTCAGAATTAAAAACTCCCTATGCCTCTTAATCATTACTAAGACACTAAAACAAATACTAAGAAGCAAATGTTGCAATACCGCATCTGTTGCGACGAACAGTTCCTGATATTTTTCTCGCCTCTTCGCGAATTTCGGTTGAAGATCCGGACCGAAGTGAATGAGTCTGTACTCCTTTCCCAGGAACTGATGAATCCAATCGGCCGCTCCATCGCCACAGTCATAGCCGTCGACCTCTTGACCCCACACCCTGAAGAGAAAAAACACCAAGCCCAAACACTTCTTTGATAATTTGAAGAGGATATGCAAATATGTTTAGGAAATTCATATGATCCAATGAATCGAGCGAATCTAATTACATATAAATATTTCTTAAAACCGATTTTTTTATTTTTGGTGATAAAGAAAAACATCTTTGAAACTTTTGCAGCACGAGTTACTATCAAATATCTGCACAGTGCTCACTTGTTCCTTTTGAAAATCGTCTGATGCTTTGGATCGATGAGACTGACATACCGCAAATCGCAGCAATATCGTTTCACAGAACATAACATAAAATAAAGCAAAATGAATTTTACGCTAACCTGCACTTCACCACTTGCGGTTTGCAGGCCAGCAGTCTATTGATGTCGAGTTTTAGCGTTTCGGCGCCCGGAGCGTCAATCACAAAGTTGTCCCATTGGAAGCTGGGTCTAATCAGCAGCATCTTGTTCTCCTGACGAGCCGTGACGAAGTTGCCGTCAGCCGTGACTACCAAGAAAACCCTGTGAGGTGTAACGCCGTTAAATGGAAATTTGTTGATCAGAAATTACTAGTTTATCCCCTGAGGTCAGCATGCGACTGGCAGCGCTAATCGAATTATATAATTAAATACATTATGAGAGATTCATTAGCGGAATGTCGGCTGCAAAGAACTTGACAAAATATCTTATTAATGAGATAGATTTGTTAGGACGTCTGGATAATATTAATCGGAAATGGTGAAATCGGGACAGCACCGAATGAAGAAGACGAACCGAGTGGCGAACTCGCTTTTATAATAATATTTTACTATTATTTAATTTGAACGGGTAATTTCAGTTGAATTCGAGAATGGTGTGCTGTACTACCATCGGCTCATATTCCTTTAATAAATGTATATGGTTGGAATTGTAATCTGGGTGACAGCGTCATTCGTTTGATGTGGAGACACCATATTTTATTTTTCAGGCGAATGTTGGTTTGTAAGAAATTTTAAACGGTTAATTTATTGCGAAATACTGACAATTAAAATCTGAAATTTCGCAGCTAGACAACTAATGTGACTAACTATCTGCAGGTAAAATTATATTTAATTCCGTTTAGCCGTTCGTAAGTTATGTCCCGAACGGACACTTTTGTTTTCTTGTTTTATTATATAAGATGCTTAATAAATGTTATATAATGTTTTTTTGCTTATTTACAGTAATGTTAATTGTGATTGTCCTACTCAAATTTGAATCAACAGCTTTTAATAGGTAAAAGGGTATTAGTAAATACGCTCGATTAAATTTACGGTTATCTTTATAGAAAACACAAATTAAGAAATCAAAACTATCATCATTAAACCTGTTGCCGTTGACTTAGGTAAATCCATAGAACTTCATTTTCAGGGATCTGGATAAAATACTCACCTATCCCGCATTACACCGCGCTTCAGGCCAATCACCGTACAGTCGGCGTCTGTCACCTCAATCCCCCGGCACGATTTGATCGGGTACAGGAACAACCTGGACACCTGGCCCACCCGTACGAACTTGGGCGTCCGCCGGTACAGCTTCCAAAGTACGGCGGCCAGCAGCGCCGACGCCACCGCTGCTCCGGCTCCGACAGTCAATTCACGACCGACCATGCTCGAGAAAAAAAATGGTTCCAACGACGAAGTGAAATTGAAGGCGGATAAATATGAGCGTTGGTGCCGGCAGGGTCTATACGTTACGACAGATGTCCTGTCTCGGAACTGCTGTATTAGTTCCCGGAACGACTTATGGAGATATCGATTAGCAATTCGTGGGAATTTCAGTCAAGGATACCGACACGCTGACATGTTGTTAAATTTGCGGCGAGGCGCGATTGTGCTGATCGTTGCGAATGAATTGAAATTATCGATAGTATCGTTCCTGTCGATTTCCACTTACTCTTCTAGCGTAACAAAAATAAAATTGAAATATTGAAAAGTGACTTAAAAAGAGTTGAAATTAACTGTATTTTTTTGTTATTTGACTTGACAACCATTCTTTGAATTCCTATTAAAGACACAAATAAGACGCACACGCTTGTTAGAGATTGTTCGGAAATTATTATTTTTCCTCTTCCCCCATGCTTAACGAATATTTAGCGTCAAACCATCGATATCTTTATTTAGCATCTGTTTCATCTATCGCGCGTCAGTTTGCTGTAGCCAAAAAGCCCCGCTTTTATCAGAACTTCAAAGTTCTTCGGCTTGGTCAGCGTTGAACATTCCAATGAAACCAATAGCGCGGCGCCAAAAGAGAAACGCGCCAAAGTACGCGATGAGTGCACTAAGGATAAAAATAGAAAATCAAACGCCCATCATCTCGAAAGGCTTTGAAATTCAGATGAAAGAACTGATTTTTTATTTCCTAGAAACCAAGTGCGCAACCGCCACCTGACGGGTAACATATCAATCTTGTCGACCTTGGCTGTTATACACTCTTAACGCTACCGCCCTCTGCTGTTGAAAGTTTTGGTTATCAACAGAACCGGCGGTGTTTTTGAAATAAATAATAAATAATATCGCTCCTCCATCCATGGAAGAGATGGATCCATGGATGGATTCATTTACCGTAAACGAGCTGCTCGCGAATGGCAGATTAGAGATGCTGCGATTCCTGCTTTCCTTTTTCCCGCATGCTTTTCGCCCTTACCGCGCCAGGGGAAGTCGGTTGTGAACTGTTGTACCAATGCGCACCGATTCAATTTTTTTCAAGAAAATATCTTACAAGAGAAGTTACACGCAATAATTAAGAAGAAAGCAACGTATCCAACAGCCTTCATGTTTGAAAGTTGGAGTTTCTCAGATTCCGTGCAATACGGGGAGCCAAATCAAGGGGTTGCTTTTCGGTATATCAAGAAATCCAAAGTTTGAGACAGGTCAGGGGAATCGAATTTTAATTTTAATCTTTTTATTTTATCCAACAAAAAGCCTATTTCTTCAAACTACAAGCATATTGTTCAATCTGGTTTTGTTCAATCAAAATTTGACCTCAAAAACATTTTCAAAAATTGAAAACAAATTCGGGATTTCACATATTTTTGTATTCAAGTATAGAAATTAAGAAACCTCTTTTGTCAGGTCTACTGTGCATTTAAACTAAGATGGAGTCATAGGAGATTAATAATAATTCTTCTGAATCATAATATCCACGACGACGATATCCAACAATGTACTAATTTAATTTGTAATAGCACATCGCATTTAATTGCATTACATCACAAATGAAAAATTAAAAACCAGATGCACAGTATAAAATGGTCTAATGTACATTAATTTGTAGAAAATGTAGACTATGAAGAGTTCCATAGAAACATTGTCAACCGCGAGTGCTCTGCTCAGACTGTCTACAATTTTTAAAAATTAATGTAATCAATTTCAATGTATAATTGTGATGCAATGTAATGATATAAGATGCGCTACTATGGATTAAATCGGTTTCTTCATCGTCGTTTATTCATCGCGAATAATATTCAAAAATACAATTTTCTCTTTCAACTAATGAAACTATCTAATTTTATTAATGGGTCATTGGTGGTCATTTGTAGATGACGTAAACCGGGTCACCCGTTCGGATAGTTCCGGTGACGTCAATGCCGACATTGAGTCCCATCACCGGAGGCGTTTCGCCCAAAATCTTATTCAGGTTCTCGTCGCAGCTAGGATGAGTCCTAAAAAGATTTAAAAAAACTATATTAAACCGATTCTGTTCTCAAGGGGGGGGGCTTAAAACAACCATTTCAGCGATCTATCACTTTTATTACACTAAAAAAAGACGTGAAATAAAAATTTGGTTCTTCGACCAACACTTATTTTCATCCATTTAATTTTGATGGCACATAAATTTTCTAGTAAAAGTTTTTATATGTTTATCCAGGCCTAATTCGTACTTTCTGAGCGTCTTGAGGGGTTCACTTTGATGTCTAATTCCAGTTTCCGCATTAACGTTTACCACAGCACACCTGAAAAACAAAATACCACAATGTCAGGAGAATTTTAAAACGAGTAATCTTTTTTCTTATTCTTCCTATCCATCATGCTGGAATAGATGCCAAGATTTGTACAAGTATGTCGTCACTGAAGAAAAAATTGCGCAGGTTCAGCACCAGAAAGATCAATTGCAACGCTATCAAATCCAGCGAAGTTAAAAGTGATGGTTCCTTAGTTTAATTAGGATCACAACATTAGTCCTTCTGCATTTCGTATTTACGACTTGGACACTTGGTCGACGTTCTTCAGAGTAGCCCCCTTCTCTCACCTTTCGCACAATTTCAGAACCTTCAGCTGAACCTCGGGTCCAATTTGCAAAGCCGACCACTTGTCCTACATAATCAAATAACAACAACAATGATATTTGAGCAAAAACATTACGCGGGTAAAAAATCTGAAGTTTCAAATATACTTGTAAATACAGATCCTGCAGTGTTCACCTCGTCGAATGCTTTTGTTCCGTCCACCACAAAGTTGGGACGGAAGTTTGTGATTGGCAAGTTCATTTTTAACTTTCCGTTAATGTCCTTCATCGACGCCGATGACATAACCATATAACTTGTCCTGTTGGAATAGGCAAGCTGGATAAAATAGAGAAAAATATTAGTGTATTTTTTATCTTACAAAAATATTTAAATATACCATTGATTGGATCTGAGATAAACGGATTCAATAGAGGTACACTGTTCGGTATAAATTAATTTTTCTTACGATATCCGTTTCTCTCATCATGTGACCAACGAGGTCGCGGGTGTTGCTGTGGGTTGGGTTGAGACCGCTGCCGAAATAGACGAGATGCAGACCCGGCTTGCCCAGGAATCGTTCGAACCATTTGACCACCTCGTCCCCGCAGTCGTAACCCTCCATGACCAAGCCTTCGAAACTGATTCAAATAAATGAGAAAACAAATTTTGGATTCGCTAATGTGGCTCAAAACTTGTTTGCTCGCTGTCATTGGCAAAAATTGACTTCGTTTGCTTGTTTAGGTTATTGTGTTGAATGGTTTAGAGAAACATTTTTATCTACGCTCATATTATTGCTCCAATAATTATTTTTTCAAATTTCAGCTGACATAATTATCGATAATATTGCAATACAAGTTGGTTAAGCTTACGTTGTGGTGATGACAGACCCCCGTTCCGCGTCTTCCAGATTGATCCACAGGGAATCCATTCCCGGGGCATCCAGACACAGATAACCATCTTTAGGAAAGCTAGGCTCCACGCACACCATCCGTGGATAATCTGTGGCGGTCACAAAATTATCTCGTTTCTCCGAACGAACCATGAACGTTCTAAATAGTCATGCAAATACCAAGAAAATGGTTTGTTAAATACATCGCAAATATTTGTTTCAGGTACCTTGAGAACACTTTGTAACTTAAACCCCTAAAAAAATGCCATTTCAATGTGAGAGTCGAGAGAAACGGCTGAAATTTACCTGTCGCGAATATTGCCATGCTTCGGTCCGATCGGAGTACATTCGGCGCTGTCCACCCTGATCCCCTTACACGATTTGATCGGATAGATATAGATGTCGCCGATCGTCCCCACCTTCTGGGGTCCCCCTGACCGACGGGAACGTCTCCCCCAAACCAGACCCACCAATCCTACCAAAGCGAACAGAGTTAGGGCGGCTGCACCAATCGCTTCGTTATTCTTCATGACGATTTCTCACTGCACGGGTACACGAATAATTCAGATTGCTTCGCCCGCAAGGCGGCGCTCTTTTTCTAAACCGGCGGTCTACACGGGTTATTCCAATGGAGGCGACGCGATATGAAATCCGGTTACCACAGTGTGGCGCTGTCACAAAATTATTTTAATAAAATTAGTTTATCCAGCTCGGGCGATTAACTTGGACTGGTCGCAAAATGATTCGTCCGACTTTTGGCTCTTTGAGTCAGGTCGAAAGACGGTCAAGTGGTCGGATAAACAGCTGCTCAAATGAAGTGCGGTTCCAAAACTGTTATGACATTGAAGTCTGTCAATCGTCTGCAATGTTTACACGTGAGAGTGGTGTTTGCTATTTTTTCATTTATTTTAGCGATATTATATTTTAAATTTTACCAGAGAAATTGCCCGGCTTCTCTCGAAAGTTTTCGCTATGTCACCTTTTCTCAATTCAATAAAAGAACGACTTGCACCAATCTGGCTTTCCCCCCCTTCATTTGTATGCTGATTAATTAATTGACAAAGTGCTAATTGGCAAATGGTTTCTTTACAGCTGTGAGTCATTAAAAATAGTACCCCTATTAAAAATATCACAGCTTCGTGAAAAATGCTTCGATTTAAATGAAATTTTGCAGAGTTCTACTTCAATTAGTAGATATTCAAATTTGAAATGCATAACAGCTTAATTTTATTTCCCATAGGTGGCGTGTTGAGATAAAATATCGAGAGCATCAAAAACGGTGTTTACTCAGGAAGATCGCATCGCGATAATAAAAAATACGTGAAAACAAAAAATACGATGCAAAACGATTCCTCAAAAGAGTTTCCAGAGAAAGGATTGAGTCACACTGGATTTCGTCAAACAAAGGAGTCTTTAGATGTTAATTTTCCATGTTACTACTTATCATGAGATACGTCCGAGGATCCACCTGTGCCAAAGTAAGATTAGTTTTTAAAACGAAAGTGCTGTAATCAGTGAAATTATTAAACTTATTTCTTTGAATGTCAGTTGAAGGAGTTATAATTGACGTACCATTTACAATCGTTCTTCGAAATATTATACGGCGAATTTTTGGAAGCAACCTTAAATTGTCGTGAAGTAAATAGAGTGCTCGGAATTAAACTTTGAGCTGTCGAGATCTTTTCACATAATTATTTTTCACCTGGCTGTCCTGTTTCAATCATTAACAACATCTTATCGCAGCACCAAACAGCTGGACAAATGTTTATATGAGCATGGCATTGAGCCTGAAAGGTTATCCTCCGACGGGTGACCCACAGAGCAAAGCTCAATCAGGCCACGGTCTCTGACGTTCAAAGTTGAAATTTCAGGATCATGCATGGTTGTTAACATCCGAAATGACGTTGAGATTGCGAAAACACGTATCTTTCTTAGGCTGCGATTGCGCAGACTAAATACACTGAGTCCGTAAAAAATATGAGTAAAAGATATTAATTATCAACGATACTGACATCAGAGATGGTGGATTCGGGACAGCACCGAATGAATAAGGCGAACACGAGTGGGACACTCACTTTTTGTAATATTTTACTATTGTATTATTTTAATTTTAATTGGTAATTGCGAAAAATACAGAGTTTCGAAGAAACCGGGACTCGAACCACGGAACCACATTGTCATTAGATACTGATATCATCCAAGTTGTTTCATGGCAGGAGCATGCGCCAAAATTATTTGCTGTAATTGATTTGAAATGCAATTTTTTTTATACAATATTAAAATACAATTTCGTTTAAATTTTATTTGAAGCTGTATAAACAAAAATAAGAAATAATACGAACAAAAAACAGTGTTTGTAAAATTAGTACATGTACTGCATCATTTTTGCACAATGCAAATATTTTAAAATCTGGTGAAACGAGGTATTTGTTGAGGTGATGTTGGACAATTTTCATAACAAATATGCCACAACCATTTATATTAAAACCAGCTAAAACATATTTAAAAAAAACAATGACAACTATTTTTCAATTTGAATTGAACATTGTGGCGATATTTAAATGTGTCGGTTAGCTTCGGGCTTGACGCGTTGAATTGGTCATTTGTAGGTGACGTAAACCGGGTCACCCGTTCGGATAGTTCCGGTGACGTCAATGCCGACGTTGAGTCCCATCACTGCAGGCGTTCCCCCCAAAATCTTATTCAGGTTCTCGTCACAGCTAGGATGAGTCCTAAAAACGATTTAAAAAAACTATATTAAACGGATTCTGTTCTCAAGGGGGCTTAAAACAACCATTTCAGCGTTCGATCACATTTATTACACTAAAAAATGACGTGAAATTAAAATTTGCTTCTTCAACCAACACTTATTTTCATCGATTTAATTTTGATGGCACATAAACTTTCTATTAAAAGTTTTTTATATGTTTATCCAGGCCTAGTTCGTACTTTCTAAGCGTCTTGAGCGGTTCACTTTGATGTCTAATTCCAGTTTCCGCATTGATGTTTATCTGAGGACACCTGAAAAAAAATCCCGAAAAGACTTATGAAATTACGAAATTTGATTAAACAATTTAAAAGACGAAACAATAAATACAGTATGTGCAGAGTAACCCAAAACATAGAAAGCCAAAATATATTTTATCATATCTTTGCGAAATGTTGACTGATTCTCCTGAAACTTGGCGCAGATATTAACCAAGAACTTGATAATCAACAGGAACTTTGATATCATTTTCTGGAAAACAAAATATCACAATGCTAGGCTAATTTAAAAACGAGCAATATTTTTTCTTATTCTTCCTATCCATCATGATGGATCATCATAGTGTCCTTACTGAAGAAAAAATTGCGCAGGCTCATCACCAGAAAGATCTATTGTAACGCTATCAAATATTTCCAGGAAAGCTAAAAGTGATGGTTCCTTAGTTTAATTAGGTTAACACAACATCTCTCACCTTTCGCACAATTTCAGAACCTTCAGCTGAACCTCGGGTCCAATTTGCAAAGCCGACCACTTGTCCTACATAATGCGTAATCAAATAACAACAACAATGATATTCGATCAGTAAAAGGAGCAAAACATTACGAGGGTAACAAATCAGAAGATTCAAATATACTCGTAAAATTATCCTGCAATGTTCACCTCGTCGTATGCTTTTGTTCCGTCCACTACAAAGTTGGACCGGAAGTTTGTGATTGGCAAGGTCATATTTAGCTTTCCGTTAATCTCCCTCATCGACGCCGATGACATAACCATATAACTTGTCCTGTTGGAATAGGCAAGCTGGAAACCACAAACAGAACATTTAAATATATCATTGCGATCTGAGATAAACGGATTCAATAGAGGTATAGTGTTCGGTATAAATTAATTTTGCTTACGATGTCCGTTTCTCTCATCATGTGACCAATGCGATTTCGGGTGTTGCTGTGGGTTGGGTTGAGGCCACTGCCGAAGTAGACGAGATGCAGACCCGGCTTGCCCAGGAATCGTTCGAACCATTTGACCACCTCGTCCCCGCAGTCGTAACCCTCCATGACCATGCCTTCGAAACTGATTCAAATAAATGAGAAAACAAATTTTGGATTCGCCAATGTGGCTCAAAACTTGTTTGCTCGCTGTCATAGGAAAAATTTGACTTCGTTTGCTTGTTTAGGTTATTGTGTTGAATGGTTTAGAGAAACATTTTTATCTAGGCTCATATTGTTGCTCCAATAATTATTTTTCCAAATTTCAGCTGACATAATTATCGATAATATTGGAATACAAGTTGGTCTTACGTTGTGGTGATGACAGACCCCCGTTCCGCGTCTTCCAGATTGATCCACAGGGAGTCCATTCCCGGGGCATCCAGACACAGATAACCATCTTTAGGAAAGCTAGGTTCCACGCACACCATCCGTGGATAATCCTTGGCGGTATCAAAATTATCTCGTTTCTCCGAACGAACCATGAACGTTCTAAAAAGTCATTGAAATACCGAGAAAATGGTTTGCTGAATGCATCGCAAATATTTGTTTCAGGTACGTTGCGAATTTCTTTGCACTTTGAAAATCCTTTAAAAAAATGCCATTTTAATGTGAGAATCGAGAGAAACGGCTGAAATTTACCTGTCGCGAATATTGCCATGCTTCGGTCCGATCGGAGTACATTCGGCGCTGTCCACCCTGATCCCCTTACACGATTTGATCGGATAGATATAGATGTCGCCGATCGTCCCCACCTTCTGGGGTCCCCCTGACCGACGGGATCGTCGTCCCCATACCAGACCCACCAATCCTACCAAAGCGAACAGAGTTAGGGCGGCTGCACCAATCGCTTCGTTATTATTCATGACGATTTCTCACTGCACGGATGCACGAATAATTCCGATTGCTTCGCCCGCAAGGCGGCGCTCTTTTCTAATCCGGCACTCTACACGGTTTTTTCCAGTGAAGGCGACACAGTGTGGCGTTGTCACAAAATTATTTTAATAAAATTATTTTATCCAACTCGGGCGATTAACTTGGACTGGCCGAAAAATGATTCGCTCGACTTTTGGCTCTTTGAGTTAGGTCGAAATATGGTGAAGTGGTCGGATAAACAGCTACTCAAATGAAGTGCGGTTCCAAAACTGTTATGACAGTTCGTAAGTAATCGTAGAAACAGACGGTTTTAAACTTAGGATTATAAATGTATTATAAATTAATGAAAGGCCTATAATCAATTTTTTCTCAATTTTTGAGATAAATGCAATCTTGACAGTGATGCAATCGAGACAAAATTTCACGAAAGCCAAAGCTTTGTATAACGCCGACAGAGAGCTAAAGTTGGATAATACCTATTTATAATGCGAAATACCTTTTCTCAATTCAATGAAAGAACGACTTGCCCCAATCTGGCTTTCCCCTTTCATTTGTGTGCTGATTGATTAATTGACTTATTTCTAATTGACAAAGCGGTTACTGTGTGAGTCATAAAAAAGAGTACCCCTATTAAAAATATCACAGCTTCGTGAAAAATGCTTCGATTTAAATGACATTTTGCAGTGTTCTACTCCAATTAGCAGATATTCACATTTTTTAAAATCAACTACGTCCCCTCATGGTCCCTACTATGCGAGGGGAACGACCAGTACCCCGGGATTGAAATTTTTTCGAGAGCCCGCGCTGGGATTCGAACCCGGGACCGCCGAAACCACAGTCAGTCGCTAAACCAACTGGGCTTCTGGCAGGAGCATGCGCCAAAATTATTTGCTTTAATTTATTAGAAATTTATTTAAAATTTGATTTTTTACAATTTTACAATGCAACTTCCTCGTACAAATTTTGTTTAAATTTTATTTGAAGCTGGATGAACAAAAATAACAAATAATACGAGCAAAACAGTGTTTGTAAAATTAGTACATTTACTACAATATTTTTGCACAATACAAATATTTTAAAATCTGGTTGAGGTGATGTTGGACAATTTCCATTACATGTATCTTCAATAAAATAATCAAAACTTTTTAATATTTTGCGGGTGCTACGTGTTAACAATTCGGAAGCGCAATTGTTCCAACGCTGTTTGCTTTTTGTTGGAATTATCGCAAAAAACATATATTGTATTTTGTCGGCTTTTCGTGATATTTTAAGTTGTGATTTTGTTTGCTCGGCGGTAGTTAGTAATTGTTCCCCCGTATAGCGCTAGGCCGCGGTTCTTAATTGTCGCAGTTAGGGGGCCTCGAATTATAGCCTGGTTCTCTGCGTGAGTGACTGCTCCCAGGAGGCCCCAATTTGGCATTTTTTTATCGCTTGACTTTCGCGACTTAATTGGCGCGTGTGCGAATACGATTTGTGTCAACATGGCGACTGCATTTGCGCTAGTTTGTGACAGTCGATGACGTTGGGAGAGCCAGCGAAATCAACTGCTATACTAGAAACCATGATGCAATCGAGGTCGAGTGCCTCGTGACCACCAGGCATGTTCCAAATTTATAAAATGTAATTTCTTTGCTATAATTTCGAGGACACGTTTGCAACTTAGAAATAGCCATCAATATAGTTTCCTACTATAAAAGGTGAATTACATAATTGATAGAGGTTAATGACCAACATAATCGTTTGATTTTTTGGGAAAATTAAACCGGGTTTCAATTTATTTGTTCGAGATTTTAATGGAAATTATGTCTCGCTGTGCACAATAAGATTGTTGTTAAAACATTGTTAAACGTTAAACCTGACAATGACAAATGATTTAAGAACGTGAACAAACTTTGGACGCCACATTGTAGGACAAGGTCCCATTGGCAAACCCGCGTTTCACAGCGTCTTGAGATATTTGTTAAGAAGGTCCACCAGCGTGTTCGCCCTAACCCCCCTCCCCCAGAAGGCGACGTAATTATTTTACCTAGCCCAGGCTTAGTATTAGCTACCTAGGTAGGCCTCTTTAACGTGTACCTGACATTCGACAGGCACGGCTCCCACGGCTTTCCTTCCATATTCCGAAAATTAACAACGTAGTCTGCGTTCTATGTTTGTGATTCTTTGTCGATGGACAGTGTGTTTCCCATTTTGGTCGCAAGAGTGAGCCACTTTATCAAGCGAGACCGCAGCTATTTTTTTATGCCGTCGGTCCCAGACGTCCACTTTGACGAAATAAATTAAGAGATGGTGTTTCATTTGTTCTGGAAAATAACTGATCCCATTAGCCTTCTTTTCCATCAGACCTTTTAATGAAATTAACCTCGATTTTGGACTATCAAGATGAGTACCTTCACTACACCGATCTTATAAAATCAGGATTTTTATTTTTAAAAAAGGGAATATAAATATGCGATGTTAATGTAATTACGCGGCAAGAATGCGATGTGGAAATGAACCAGATTAAGAAAATATAAACTTTCAGAATGACTTCGTAGATTGTTTATAGATTTCGCAATTTCAAGAGATCATTTTATGATCTGTATCACCTGCCGGCAGCTGCAACTTGTGGCGCGCAAAAAGCCATAGGCAAAGCTCGAATGAAGGCTGCACCGCAAAGCAGGATGCTGTTAGTGATTGCCAACGTTCAGCAATATCAGGGGCAGCGTTTCAATTTTAAGTGAACGGTCGTACGAGGTGTTCCGCCGCAGCCACTTTTACTCGAATTTTGTTAAGTAATTTTCTTTAAAATTTATATTTCGTTCGAATAAATCTACTTTTCTGACAAATTAAGCTCAAAGTTGGCGGAAGGCTAAGAGTTCTGGGGCCGCTCACGTCTCCTAAGCTGCAGGAGAACTGATGGATGCTCTCTGTTTCTAAAAGCGCGGATTGCCTCGGGGACCTGGGGGTATGATTGTTCATTGGGTAGAGTAATTATCATCGTCTCGGTACAATACAGGTAGCACGACTCCACCTTTACGATGTCGGCTGGTTCCATCTGCGCTCGTGACATGGAAAAGCTGTTCTTTTTTCATCACTTCCGTTCGGGCAAACGTCGCTCATCGTTACAGAAGGAGGGGATTGGGGCGTGGGAATTCCAGGAAGGGGTGGGGGGAGGATTGGGGGCGAGACCAGAGGTGTGTTGACGAATCGGTGTAGCAGCCACGAAGAACGAATGGAATTGACAGTTCCATGAAAGTGCATTCAGTTGCCATAGCACTATGACGATAGAGGGCGACTCCCGATTTGAGGTGAACCTCTAAAGGCGACCGACAGTTTCAACGCATTTTAAAGTTATCACGATACACCATTACGACTGAATTTTAAAAATGTGAAATTCATTTTTAATTTGTCAAGACTTCATCATTGATGTAAAAGTGTAGACTCCTAATATAAATTTTCGATACCAATCGATTGAACTGGTGATAGAATTGTTCAAACCATTTTCCGGTAAAGTATTGAAATATTACAAATCTTGCCACTGGCGATTTTGGCGAATTTGGCGAAGTGGCGAATCTTCGTTTTTTTATGAAATGTCACATGCGAGGTCGGGGTTATTCGAAACTTTTATATACTCTTTGTGTAGATACTGTACGTGAACGAGTCTATTCGTTTAGGGTTCCATGAAATTAAGACACTTAATTAATTATAACCAAATAGCTGCTCACACAACTGGATGTATTGGATGGCCTTTATACCAATCAACCATGGTGGCAGACTTCTTGGATTAACGATTCCATGTTTTTATGCGTCGATCGTTAACGAGTTTTAATGGGTTCCACGAAATCATTTGGCATAACGACAAGGCGAGAGAGAATGGTGCAAGCGTTACTGGGGTTGTCGGAATCGTTTTTGCATATAATTGGTCGAGCTAAATTGAGGACCAATTAACGATTTTATAAAGGCAAGACTTGCTTGTTTTTCAGGGTTCCATCCGTGACGAAAACGACTTTCACTTGTAGGCTGTACGCAAACTTGAGACTTTTATAGTTCAGTGTTGAATGCTGTCAAAGAGGATAGAAACTCTTGAGGACAGGGTGTCGTTTCCCGACAAATCTTCGGCGCGAAGAAAAATCTTCGGCGCCCTGTGATTGGCTGATTTGGCGACATTTCGCTAACGAAGTTGGCAAATGCCGCCAAATTAGCCAATCACAGTCATCTTTTTTTACGTCTAGGTTCCTGTCTTGAGGCACCCACCGTAAGAGGATTCATCAATCGCGTCTTAAACCGTGCTAAGATCTCGAACGGAAGTACCAGGTAGATAAATTACACAGTACTATTTTTAACGCATTTCACGCCAAGTGTCGAGATGTCTATCTATAGATTAGACGCTTTTCTATTGTTATCAACGGGTAAGGAGCCCGTCGAGCCGAATACCGGTTTGGAAAATTAAATTTTTCAAATCACGTGACGTGATGTTTGTAGGGGGAAAGAGATAGAGAGAGAGAGAGGGGATAAGAGGGTGGGTTTTGATGGCGAAACGCGCGCGAAGACCGCCGCGATGCGCTGTGTGGCCGTTGCCAGGGCAACGGTCAAATCGGAACAATCGATAAGGGGAGGGGTTGCTCGAACGAGGGTGCGGTGAACACAGCGGCGAGAGTGCTGTTCGTTCATAGATGAGAGACAAACCATCCAGCTCCATCTATATACATGTACAGTATATTGAGAGAGTCACCCACACACACAAATGCGCCAGAGTGTAGATTGGGGGATATTCGAGCAAATGAGATGTCGTCGTGTCTTCAGCGACATCGCTGCCAAAACTTGCGCGCGCTGCGAGCGTTCCAGCCGTCTCTAGAGACAGGAATGACCGCGTGCCACGTACTGCGTCAGCACAAGGGTACGTGCAATGATATAGGTACAGGTACGAGCGGTGGAGCGGTTGTTGGAGCGGTGGACGAAGAAAAGAACGGTCACATTCGTTGGCGCCGTCTAGCGGGGGATGGACGAAAGATTTTCTGGTTGAATGGGATCCGACTTATCAAAATGCTTATGCCATTGAGCTCGCTTGATTTCTCTTAAGTACCTTTTGAGCATTTGACATTTCTGAATGAAAAATTAGGGAAAATGATCGAATTGCAGGACGGCAATTCTGAGATATTTATTAATTAAGGAGGTCCACCAGCGTATTCGCGTGGAGGCAACCCTGCATGGGCACACATTTTCGTCATTCTCAAAATCAAAATCAACTTCCGAGCAACTTCTGAGAAAAACAAGTTCTCAACTAAGGATTGCAGAAAACCTTATTTTCGTCATCACCAAATTGAGGATCAAACACTGAATTTTACCGTAAATTCTTAAAATGATTATTGTCTGCATCGATAATATCGAGCCACTCGATTATGATCGATTCGGCGATTTTTGGTAATATCGAGATTATAAATGCTAGATACCACGATAAATGTGCAATGCAAATTATAGTGAAATGCAATTGGATTCTATTTAATTGGTCCGTCAATTCGAAATCTTATTGATTCCTATTGAAAACCTGAAATAAGACATTAAAAATGTGTACCCAAACAATGACAGAAAATTGCGACGGTACCTTCGTCCCAATTATCCCTTTCTTTACTCTCGTCAGCCGTTTCATAATACCAACCGGCGCTGTTAAAGAAAACGCTTCCTACGTCTTGAAAAGCTACGCATTACTTTATGGTACTTGTCTGAAGACGCACCAATATACTCGTAATATTATTGAAGAAAAGTTATGAATGGACGGACTCACTCACACATGCGATACGTCGTCGTCCTCGTTTGTCAATCGTCGATTGGCGAATTCCAAATTTTTTCCCCCGCATCTTTTGAAGCGATAAATTTGAGGATGAATGATCTTGTCAACCCTTTCCACCTCCAACCACTTGTTAACCACACATAGTGGAGTGGAACTCCCATATAGCAACAGGTGAAATGTCTAGTTGGATGCACACGATTTTGAGATGGAACGAATTTAGATATCAATAATAGAACTAGGTTATAAACTGTCGTTAGCACTGGAGCATTATTGATAGTTATTTTAGTCAATCTTCGAGCTATCAGTGATTGCCATCTCACGTTTCTTCAGGGGTAGCAATGAGCAAAATACGAGTGACAAGCCGGAGTGAAGTTACTAAAATCTAGACTGACGTTCCCAGCTGCCTGAAGATGATTAGTTCGGTTGGCGTTCATCAACTGGCACTCGACTTCACTAAGCATGCAGGAGAGAGGGAGTACGTCTTAGGATTATGATTGGCAGACAGAAAAACCAGATGTGAAACTAATTCTGATGGCGTTTCCAACCCCCACCAATACGCGATCGAAAGTCGCGGTAGTTTACTGGAGCGAATTTTTTTTCTTCTTCTTTTTGTAAAATCTGTTTGTGGACAACCGTGCCAAAACGTGCCCAACCGCAGCTCATATCCAGGACTGCACCAGCTGCCAGGGGCCGATATCTGGGGGAAGGAGAGAAGAGTGAAGAGGAGTTTTACACATCCTCCAGTGACCTTCTCTGAGAACCTGGGAACGTCATACAATAGCAGACTTCCAATCTCTCACTAACGGACTCGGACTCCATAAGCTGTATAATGTGAGTAGTCCACTCAAGATGACTCTATCCGTATCGAAAGTGGGCGCGTCTACGAATGGGATTACCACGTGTGAGCAGAGACAGTAGTAATAAAACGCTAACTTCTAAAGAACAACCTTATATCCTAGCTTAGCTACACTGTCAGCATGATTCAGGTTACTTAAGAAATTTCCATTGTGCTTGAGATTGGGGCAAACATTCCTTTGTGATTCAAATCGCGTGACCGAATCTTGTTAAAAAAATTAACGAACCCGTTCAACCTCGATTGAAATACTTGAGCACAAACAATTGAGACTGGCGAATTGCAATTCGAGAACGCCTATAGTCGAAGCACTTAGTTGAAATCTTGCTCAAAAATAAAATGAAAACATGAAATGACAAAATTTGTGAGAAGCAGGTCACAGGAAGATTCAGGAATACCCGCTCCTCACCTTTTCACTGTTTCTGTCCAGATCCAGATTGAGATGCGGGGCGTCAAGACATTGGGTTTCTTCCACAACGATCGCAAACGGGACATTCTCACCCGATAACTAGACGCACCTCCGTTCCATTTGGATTGAGTGTTTAGCGCGTATTTGGCAACCACTTGGCAAAGGGTCAATCGTTCGCCGGGGGTTTAGTCCTAAACTGTCACGACGCGGGGTTCTATTTTAAACTGGATTCGCTTATAGATTGGCGGCGTCCGTCCATATTGGGAAGTCAAGTAGGCGTTCCGCTGACGTCATGACCTCTTTATAGTCTAGTAGTGTGTGTGTGTCGTTCTTTTTTAAAAGTCGGATTTTACGCGGAATTGCAAAAATATCCACCGACTTCGCATTCTTTAAGCTCGACTCCCTGTTGCCCGGTTGATTCGAATTTTTTCTTCTACCTCTAAAAGGTTTTCTCTTTACAACGGCATTACAAAGGATTTCGTTTCTCACAGTTGAACAAGATAAAAATAAATTCCATTAGCTCGTCTCAACAACAACTCGCAAATTCACATAATTTCGAGTGATATACTAAACTTTAGCATTAGGTGGCGCTCATTTAGTCATTGACAGATGACGACCACTTGCAAATTACAACAAAGTTGCGATTACTCCGCCAAATCCCAACACATCGCTAAGAAATCGATAATTCAACCGATCATCGATTTACAACAATGTAATTATCAGTAAAACACAAAAAATAAGGCACAAATAGCTGACATGCGCTTGTTTTGAATTCGTCACCTAATATACTTGACTTGAAATATGAACATGATCAGTAAAAAAAATTAATCATTAATTAGTGAGTTGTTACCTGAATGTACAGTACTTGTACTGAATGTGCAATACGAGTACCTGTCGCGGGATATATTTTTTTTCTACAGACTAGAAATTGTTCCAGACTGGAAAATGATGCGCTGACAGTGAAATGTTTTACTGGCAAAATAGAGCCTTTATCCTGACGGTGCGTTGGCATTGTATCCTTCAGTTTCTGCTTCTTCCAGGAGTCGACATCCCCCTCCCTCCCTGTCGCAACATTTGTCTGGCTGCCAAGTTCAACAAATAGATATGTGTTTCTGTTGTGCGGATTCCGTTTTAAAGTCTCCAAAGGATCTAGGCTCGTTCTGATATTGCGTTAGCAGTAGTACAGAAGTAATAGAACTTGCACACACAGTGTATTGCAATTGCTGGTCTGGACGCTCCGGTTAGAGTAATGCTCATTAAATATATGTTTTAGAAGCTTGACACAAACTTGTCATTATACGGAGCAACGTGTGTTTCGAGATCGGACTAGACAAGATTGTCTTGAAAAGTTGTGCCGAATTTCTTTTTTTATATCTGAAAGAACTGTCCCTAGCTTTAGAGAAGTGCAAATACCTGTACGGTACTCTCGCTTTACAAGAGCAAACAAAATGTTACCTTCATGCCATCAAGTCCAGATTGCCGTGGAAAAACGTAAAATTAAATTTGAGAGCAATGACGCGTGGAAGGAAACAAGTTTTCGGAAAGGTTTCTTATAGACAAGGGTGTTTCAATAAATGAGTTGCGTATCTCACAAGAAGAAAATGCCTTTCACTTTCATAACCCAACAAGCTGAGCAGACTTTTTGTCGACATCCTCGAATCTTGATTTCAAATTTTACTTTTACTAAAATAAATTGTATGAACATATATAGTGCAACAATTTCAATAAGTACAGTGTATGACAACACGATTAAAATTGTGTGGATCAACTTCTCAGTAACTTTTCCTGAAGTTATTTATCCCTTGCTTTTATGCTCGGAGTGTGTCAAAAATGAATTTTAAGACACCGATATGGGCACTAATCAACGACCACCAATCCTCATTGCAACCATCCACATATCGTTTTTCCTTCAAGCGATCAGGGTTCAGCGAATGACGCTTGGCATTTTTCGAGCATCAGGGTGAACAATTTAACAAGCAGCTATACAGACAACACTGTGAGTGCAGCGACTCTCTGGGGCAGTACAATATCCTCGTACGGAATAACCGTGCCCGAATAAATAGCTTCTTATACTTAAGACACTGCCTGCACGTTGAAGGCAAGCTTAAATAATTGAAAACGTTCATCTCTTCTTTGCAGCTTCATCAATTATTATGATTTCGCACAGAAATCTAGGACCCAGCCTTCCTTTCAACCGGGGACACAGGGGAGATATTGAGAAAACAAGACGATGAAGGTTGTTGTTGTTTGGGAGAGTGTGGAGTCGTTGCTACCATCAAATAAACGACTAGACGAGGACGAATATAATTTTTTAGACCCCCTTAAAATAAATAAAATAAAAAGTATAGCCCTTTTTTGATCAAAACTACTGGCAATTTATTATTTAAGAAATCGTAATGGCTGAGCTTAACTGTAAAGAAATTAACATGGCGCAAGACAGCAGGCTTTGATGGATTAATTGTACATTCAAAACCCTTTATCGAGACTCTGGGATGGGACAAAGCCTCACATTTTCAAGACAGAAGATTCTGTGGCGTATTGAATAAACTCCAACGATGACCGAAATAAATATCGTCTCATCTTGTGAGTATATATGTATTGAGAATTATATAAGGATGACATTTTAGAGGCTTAGGAGGCGACATCTGGAATTTGAATTTTGTACAAAAGAGCGCAGCAACGCCATCCAGTGAAAATATGTTCATCGTGTACCTGTTCAGTGTATAAGCGCACCTACTTATGTGATGACGCGGTTAGGTGGAAAACAGTGATGTGTTTATATCCAAGTGACCTAAAATAGGAATAGAAATTGATTTGTCCTCGTCGAGATCACTGTTTTCAACGCAGCGAATCCTATTTACGCGAATCAAAGGTACCGAGTAATCGGGAGCTTATTTATAGCCCCGCTCTGAAATCAATTGAATAACTGAATGTGCGCGGGTATCACTTTCAGATGCCTGACTCTCGCTAGGTGCAGGTTCTTGGTACAATTTGGCGTGGCCCATACAATTTCTAAAAACGACGGGTACACAGATCAAAAATAGACGACGAGTGGCTAAAATTATATAACACATCTGACACAACGAGATCCCCCACTCGCTAAAAAGTAATCGAGGTCTTCGAATGTTTATTTGATTGTAACCCGGGTATGGTTCCCTGTGATTGGCTGATTTGGTGACATTTCGCAACTTCGAAAGCGAAACGTCACCAAATCAGCCAATTACAGGGCGCCGAAGATTTTTCTTCACACCGAAGATTCGTCGGGAAACCATACCCAGGTGATTGAGTTTTATTAACGAGTACTTTTTTTGCACGATTACTTTTGGCACACATTTTGTCAACTATACGAATTGTATTAGAAATCCTTGCTACTGTACAAAAATGAAATTACTCTATTACTTACCCTTTCCGCATCTCTGGAAAAGTTTACCCTTGAGCAAAATGAAAGGCAAGCGGAAAAGTCCGAAGAACAAAATACGAGTTTCGTCTATATAATTTATGCAAAATTTTGTTGGCTCCGATTCCATGCAGATTTTCTCTGCCGCTCTTCATTTTTTCTCCCCCATTTCCAGTTGGGCGATCCCCACAGCGCAAACTTCATGGCGGCAACCCTGATGATGATGATTCGTCCTTGGCGCCATGGCGCGGGGAGGGCGGGGTCGTCCAAGCCCCCTTCTATCCGCCACTCCCTCGCCCTTGGAAGTGTGGGGGCGGCAGGGGACATGGTGGAAAAAGTTATTTCGCATCTGCACGCATTTTCATCTACATTATGCATAAGTGCCAGTCTGTGCCCATCTATCCTGTGGCATGGACACGGCAAATGGTTTTGATGGAGCACCGCATAGGAAACCAACCGATCGGTCATGTTCGCATCTCGGATTATCACTAGGTGGCGTTGCCATCATCCATTTCGTTACCAAGTTGGGATTGAAGCTTCGATTTGGACATTCTTTTGTTAGTTTTATGCTTGACTACATAAATTATCCGGCTTCATTCAAAAGTCCCCGTCATGTCAGCGAAGCGTTTGTCAAATATTTGAAAACCCCGTTCCCACACGTGCAACATAGCAATGACGTAACACTGGGTTTTAATTTATTTTATAGTTTCATCAAACACTTGACAATTTAAATATCTAATCTGTTAAAAACACAAAAGTATTTTATTCCGAATTTGTTAAATAGCTGTCATAATGCAATTCACGATTTACAAATAGAAAATACGGAAATATGACTGGCAGCATTGCTAGCACGTGATAGCGACAGCGCCATTTTGGTGAAGTGGAGACGTCATATTTGAAGTTTCTGGCCAAACGTTGTTTAAAAGAAACGCTTTAAATGGTCGATTTATCGAGAACTACGGAAAATCGAGATTTGACATAAGTTGCGCTCGACAACAAATTTGAGGAACTCGCTACAGCTCAAATTGTATTTAATTTCGTCGAGTAAGTGAACGTGGAAACTGGCAGATTATAAAAAATAAATTAAAAAAATAGAGGATATTTAGGATTATTATATAGAGTTATGGATATTGGTTATTTTGATAATATTGGTTATTTTCGAACAAAATAGAATTTTATTAAACTGGTAACATTACAATAGCGTTGCAAGAGGATATGTATTGTAATATTTTATCTCGAGAATTTAGTTGCACTAGTGTAAGGATGCATTCTCACCTTCTGTTCACCAGCTCACTTTCCGAATCCCTAGCGTTTCAATAGATTTTAAGTTCATTTGTTTCATATCTAAATTGAAAAATCGATGAAAATCTATAGGTCTCCACCAGTCGGTGTTTTTCCAATCTAGCCTTTCGCTATCGAGCTTATACATCAACCGCACTCCGCACTCGATTCAAGTTGGACACGGTATATGGCATGTGCTCGACCGCTACGTGCAATCACGGCCAAAACGAGGTGGGCAGGGAGGTGGGGTGCAGTATCCCCCTACCCCCTTGCCAACAGCTCCCCTCCCTCCCTCCCTCCCCTCAAATACACACTCCGAATCTCCCCCACCTCCCCCACCCCATTGCGATCTCTACTCGCATTTTGGCAAACTTCCCAAATTCATTCTCGGGGAATGTCTCCATACACGCGGCTAACGGAGCGGTCAAATGGTGTATAGCGACCGTGATTACAAAATAGAGAGGGGCAACGTTCGTAATTCGCGGGCCCCCACTTTAGGTACCTTCGTGTGACGTAAGAAATTGAGCAACTCGTGCTAAGTACCGGTATCTTAAAAAAATCGTAAAATATTTTAAATTGAAAACAAAAACGTCGAATTTGTATTAAACATCATCTACATGTAAAAATCTTTCTAAGATAAATTTGTGCACTGTACATGCTCTTTACTTGCTGTACTGATGCTTTAAGAATGACTCAATATTTATTAAAATGTTATTAATATACTGTACTGTGTACTGTACATGCAATGCAATGAATGCAAGGTTCAATCTTTTTTGGTTGTTTCGAAGGCAATGGTGGATAACGAATTGATTATAGAGAGAAGACGTAGGAGAGGAATATTTTGTGCCAAGTTCATAAACCTCAGACTTAATTACATATTTTGAGCCCCGCTGTTTTGTTATTAAACATCTTCTTTGGAATGAACAAGTGCTCGCAATCTGCTCTTATGATATCTGGCTTACACCAATATTATGATGACTATGATTATCATTTTTAGACTAATGAAATCGCCCCACGCGTTACTCCTCGTCAAATTGAAGAGAGGTTCATGACCTGATCGCTCGCCTAGGGTCGACTTAGCTCTCATAAATACGAGTAATTGGCCTCTGTTCGTGATCACGAAACGAATACTAGCCGTTAGTTATCCCCTGGAGGCTCTCATGGTATTGAAAATGAAAACTGTCATGCGAAACCTATGTTGCTGTAACAAGATTATTTTTCATGAATAACCAAATTTGGATTAATTTATTGATGATATGAAGACAATTATTATTTTAATTTTACCTTTCCAATTAGTTAAATTTGTGTCGCATGTCGGAACAAATTAAAAGTTAAGTTGATCCTGTTTGTTGTTTTGTTTATTCGCTGCTGTAATAAGAGTTTATCAATACGAACGATTTTTAAGGAGGCCTTGTAACTGCTGTTTCATCCAATTAGCCATCCTTTCAATAGAGTCCCATGAAGCCACGAATGTCAATTTAATGACTTATGGAAGAGGAATATTTTTCTTTTGAGTTTCTTTCAATTCTTGAGTTCATGATGATACACTGGGTTATAAATGATATCTGAATATTTCTGTCGCACACTTACAAAAAATTCAAAATGAATGAAGAGTTAAAATTAATATCCGGGAGCATAAATTTGCATTCAAAGACGATGCCAGTCAAACGAAGACGAGCGTGCCGCACGATGATGCATAAAAGATATCTAGAGGAGCAACGCTAAAGAGTTGTCATACCTCTGTATTTTTTCTGCAGTAGACTTTCGTTTTATCGGAAGGCGCTGTCACCCCTGGCAACACCCTTGACGGTGACCCTTCTCTCCGGGTCGTTTATTTAACGGGAGGAAGAGGTCCCGTTACCCACCACCACCACCACTGAACCACCATGACTTCCGCTTGGGCTGTCAGCTTGACTACGGACGATACCCTTTAAACCACGTCAGGGTCAAAATGTCAAACGCAAAAAAGAAATGCACCCGGGCGCAATAACTCCAAGCCGATAACTTTCAGATTGGAATTCAATTCTCTGTTTGGGGACAAGTCACGGTACCTCGTCTACCAATTCCCCATCACGCCATCCATCCAAAAGCGTTTAATGCGTCATATTCAGAATACCTGGATATTCTTAACCGCCGTCAGATGACGTTGATGACGCCAGATATTTGATGATGATTACCCCAGATAACGTTTTTCCACAATCTCTCCCCAAAAGGAGGAACATTTTTGTCTAGCCTAGGAAGTGCTTTTTTAAAATCTGTACCTGATAACGAACAGACCCGTACGGATCCCATTGCTTCACTTCCATTCCGATAGGAATTCGTGTGCAGGAATTTATCCAGCCCGAAAACTTCTGGAGGTGTCGGCTTAGATTGAACCTGCGATCACGGGTCTAGTAATTCGATGCGCTAGTCATGAGACAACACGACATCTCTAGATGGCGCTGCTCTTCGGACGTTTCTCAACGTTAAATTGCAAGTTTAGATAGAGCAAAGAACCGAATCATTTCTTTGGTCAATGTGTCATGACACAAAAGAATCAAAGAGAAGGAATCGCCGTTTTGTTCCTTGCTAAACGCAGTTTACACCGGAAAAGATCGGTTCCTATGGAGCCGATCTTTTCCAGCCGCGTTAATTTTTCCCCGCGGTCACGTGAACCACGCGAAATTAAAAATTTACCGTTGATATATTGTTTTATTTTGTTTTAGGGTTTTCTAAAAAATAACAGTTGTAAAAATCTGGGGTGGTCGAGATTTAGATAAACGGTTGTCTTGACGGTTAATTTGCACAACACTGCACGTGTCGAAACGTGATTAATCGAAAATCAACGCCGCCTATCAACAATAGGGGAAACTAAGAAGCGCAAGTGTTGCCGTCTAGCGACAATTGGAAAGAATTACAGAAGCGGAGTTTCACCGACAATGCAAAGCAAACGAGATTTGAATATTATATTATTCTAACCTAGCCTAACCTAACCAGTAAGTAGTTCCTCTTCAAGTCGATAGACAGCGTTGATTTCCGATTAGTCGGCAAACGAAGTGTTGCGCAAACTAGGATTCCCTTCATTTCTGGGATTATATTGGCAGAAAACGAATTTCAAGAAAGCAGACAAAGCTTCTGTCCGTCTCCACAGTGGAGCTGCCATCGCTTTCCCCTAATTGAGCTCGACAGCTCCCGGCGCGAGACCCGGCTGGAAGTGCATCTTCTGCGCCACCGCGCCAAAAACCCGACAGCGCATGCGCCAATGCGGACGCGCTGCTGCTGTTGCTGCCACCACCAGCACTCGCCGGGGCCACAACTCGCCATTCCATAGCTAGGTTAGCTCTATTTCTCTCTTACCCCAACTCCACCTTCATTGCTGGCTCACAGCCCGTGCCATACAGTTGACATTCGACGAAAAACGCAAAGTCGGCCAACCGACAACGGCAAAAAGCACGTTTTGGCGCCAACACACACCGAGCGCGCCCGCGGACCGACATCTCCAATCCCCGCGCACAGCCAGCGTTCCACGGCAACCGTTGTTGCAAAATCACCAACCCCACCTTTCCCCGTTTTAATGCTCGATTCTCCTGGCGCACATTCATTAGTGACCGTGGACCACCAAGTGGGAGCGTTCGCACATTTGACGTTTTCGAACGTTTTCTGACTCGCCGCGATTACGTGCCCGATTACGTGCCCGACTAACTACTCTCGTGTGTTTTGTGATTTTTTGGTGCTCGGTCGCGTGATGCGTATTTACAGTCCGTGTGGATCGCGTGTAACCGTACAGGGTGCAACGGAAAGAGCAGATTCCTATCTGGACAAGCACGGTACGTCCTAATAAAAAAATAATTGTAGTAAGTAGCAGCACGCGCGTTCTGTTGTGTCGATGGGTGATTCGAGATGCGATCAACACGCAATTTGCAATTTGACCATGAAAGGTTAATTGGTGAAACGCGTGATTTGTAGTGGATGTGCACATACTGCAGATATGCGTGGTAGTGCGAAATTAGAAGAGTTTTAACAATAGGAAGACCCCTACTGCGTCACTCTACCCACCCCCACTTCCCCCGTCTCAAACGCGTGTCAATGTTGTTATGTTACCATGTACTGGTTGAGGGGGGGGGGGAAGAGAACTGTTACGCGCTGTAACGATCGGTTTTCGGAGTGATAAATTACGATTTTCCGCGAAATCATCGATCACATTAGCACTTTCATTCGTTTCCACCCTAGTACATTTATAGTCCTGAGTTGTCATGTCATGGTTCCACTATCGTTGTTTTTGTAATGCTTTTTCGTTAGCGTGGTTAGTTTTTTTTATCTCGCGCAACAAAAGCAGATATATATTGTAGTATAAATATTTATTATTCCAGTGTGCCGGTTTTTATCGCGTTTCGTGATTTAGTGGTGTTTTTCGTGAAGGTTGCGGCAAAACTGATGTCGGTCTGATATTGCGTGACGACCTTTCAGGGTTAGTCGAGTGTGTGTGTTCACACACGCCACAGTTTGTGTGTGTTGTTGCGTTTCCGAGAAGTCGCGTGACAGCACACCACTATACTTGTGAACAATTTGTAGGCGAGTGAATTCGGGCAGGTATTTTGTAATCGTTATCGGAAGGACACACTGTTTCGCATAAATTGATTTTTTTTTATTAATCCGTGCCTGGAATCCATCCTGGAATATTTGCGAAATTTATTTTTCATTGCTGCCGCGTGTTGCGTCCGCAGTGACGAGTCACTAATGGTTAAAATTCCCAATATTGAGATATTTTATGTTACTTTCATAGTTTTTTATAGTCCTGAGCTAACCCATTGTTCTGACAATTAGAACAGTTATTGTTATTTCTAATAAGGAGTAGTACACGCCGATGTATTCAAAACGAGATAGGGATGAACGGAATGCTGGACGCATACCCAAAAAGGCGATAAGAGTTGGCGAAACCCTTCTAATATAATAATAG
>JAQGBY010000861.1:0-35901 GCA_034698785.1 Mycogona germanica
CCCGCGCCGGGAATCGAACCCGGGACCGCCGAAACCACAGTCAGTCGCTAAACCGACTGGGCTACGACGAGTCGTAGTATTCTAGATGTATTCTAGATGTGCCTTCAGGAGTCAGGGATCTTCAAAGGTGAAAAAGTTTTTAAATTTCTGGAAATGTTCAACATTTTCGTCAAACTTTTTTTTTGTCAGATTCATGACACAAGGTTAAGAACCGCTTGTCGAAACTTTGCGGACTGGATTTTGGTCGACGCCAATAGCTTTTGGGGGTCAATACACTTTTTCCGAGAGGCAGGAAAAACAATTATTAGGTTTATTCACTATTGCAGAAATGTTTTGTGTATTCAAATATTCGCCGATTTATATTTTCGTCGCGTAGACGGCGGGCTTTGCCCCGAAAAACAATGCAATTTTCGCAGGACCCGACTTGAAATATGGCCGCAACCATATTTTCTTGACCCTGACACCATGCAGAACTGATTTATTGCTACTCGCTACACGCTAATTTTCTTGGACAACGCACCAGGCTGTTTGGACGCAAGTTTACGTGGTGACGCCCAAGAACATTTTGAGAAGACGCATTTATTCGTATTTGAAATTTTTTAAATACACTATTCTCGAACGTGAACGTTATACGGATGTCATGAAATATTACTGGACGAGCTGCCACAATGAAGTTCAGCGTTCCGTGACCGAAAAAAGTATATTTGTATTATTTAAAAATTAAGTGCTGAAACAAATTATGACATTCATAAACTTAGTACTATGCTAAATTCAAAAACATGGCCTGCCAATTATTGTCAAGGTTTCTTAATCACCGAAACGGAAGTGCCACAGAAACAATAGCATTCGTTTAAAAATTAGAGTTTAATTTTTTTTAAAAATATTGTTTGAATAATTCGGCGAACCGCTACTCGTACCATTTGCATGCAGGACCTGACTTCCTTTATCAAATCGTATCACTTCAGAATTTCAATTGGTAAATTAAATTGTTTGGTACCACTTCAGTGGAAGTCCTCGAGACTGACCAAGACGACACCATCCATTCCTTATTATCACCGTCCATTCACTTGAACGAATATCTCCATCGTCATCTTAGGATGACGTGGGTCATATATGGGAGGAATGGGAGATATATTTTCGAAAAAGGGGGTAGAGGAGAGGGAGAAGGAGGGGGGTTCTGTCCTTTTATCCATCACCAAGACCGACATCTTCTCCCCGCGTTTTGGTCCATTGTTTCGGCATTTGCTCCGGCGTTGCCCGCGTCATCTGCGAGGACAATAGGACAAGCATGCTGGTAAGGAAAAGGAAGGGTAGTAGGAGGGAGGAGAAGGAGGTGGTGTAAGTCTGGCGCTGACATTTCGCCCCCGTCGTCGATATTCAAAACGGCACTGATGCAGTGCTGATTGGACGGTTTTTCGCAAATTATTCTTTTGTTTTGCGTTGGCGCTCTCAAAAGACTTCGCATGCCTCTGTTGTACATCTATGTTCGGAGTCTCGAGCTAATTCTGCCCCGCCTTCTTTTCTCTCGGCTCTGTCTGTCGTCTCGCCGGTGTTTGTGCATCACTGATCGCTGATCTGTCTTTTCCCTCTGCGTTTTCCACGTAAAATTAGCTCCGGCTATGATCATGCATCGCGAAATCTACGCAAATATGCTCGATTATATCCTCTAGGGACCCTAAAGAGGATTTGTCGTGGGGTGACATTTTTCCAGACTGTGACTCGTTTATTATTTTATATTTATTATAATGATTAGGACAGCCCAATCTCTGACCTTATCTGGTATTTTGACCCCAGCCATTGACCCCTTCTAGGCTGCTTGCTGGTAAATATTTTTATTGTAATTATAATTTAAATTAATTTTAATTGCAAATATTTTAATTGTATATCGGTTGCTTGCATCGCAGCTGGTGGTGTATCGCAGTTGGAGCCTTTTGGTTCCTGTATTCATATTTTTAATGTGATAAATGTTTGACAATTTTTGATTTAAGTGCAGAGTAAACTCGTAGTCTTATGAAATAATAATAATTAAAATGACCAAACTTGTCACACTGATCGTGTTATTCGATTGTCAGAATATTGTCAAGAAAACCCATAAATATTTAATATCTTTGTTACAAATGCCGATTATAAGACATTTGACTTTAGACTCATTAAAATGGCTATTCCACTGTCGACACACTCTGGGGAAATAGGAGTTGAAGTACGAGTCACATCTACAATTCAGCTCCTGAGCCATTTTAGTATGTCTCGTTCTTCTACACCTAGTGGGAGCCTGTCTCACAATTCCCCAAGTTTGACATTACAATCCCCCTTCAGTATACGAGCCAGAAACCCAATATTGGTCGGTTAGTTTTCCTTGAGATGTTCTGCTAATTTGTCAGATTTCAAGCTTTTACTTTCTTTAATCCTACTTGCTCGATATTTCTCCACATCTAGGACGCTTTTAGTTTGCTTTGATTTATTACTAAGCTTCCTTGATTTCTGATTTCACATTTTACGTCTTTTGTGTTCCATGGTAGATCAAAGCTATTTGAAACAGACTTGCAGGGAATAAGTGAGACGTTCATCAGGAAATCTAAAAACCTGTTTCCTGATTTGTTTGCAACACAGCAAGTACCCCAGTTAATTTCATGCGGGTGACTCCACACGTAAGGGGTGGTTGAAGAACAATTTTTCAACACTGGCAATATAACCTTCTAGACATGTGTCTGGTGCATCTGGAGACCGATAAAAACAGAATGGATACATAATTAGTGCACGATTAAGTTTCAACAAACTGACTCAAACTCCTTCATATTTTGTTTCAAGCACTTAGGTATTTCAGAGTGTGCCTGGTTCTCAGGAGGATACAGATATATTGCTGTCACTTGTCATTTATACGCAATCTCTTATTAGCTCGATTGTTATCGGGCGCGTCGCCACTACGTGCCGCCATCGGATATCTCATTGTCCCGCGGGTGACTCCATTCGCTACCCATCAAGAAACGCGTGCCCGCGTCCGTCCATCCTCAGCAAGACAATAGGCCACCGAATCGCTTAAAACTTTTAAACCCTTTCTCCCTTTCTGTCTCCAGAGAGATTTGTCGGGGGAGAGGTTCGATCTCTCGCCTCCATTGTGGCGTGTAAGACACGCCTCAACTTTTACTTTCCAAGTGAATCTTGCTGAGACCAACCTACCGAACACCCAACATTCCACCACTCCTTGAGAGCCAAGAAGACAAGAAGAACCGAAAAAACAATCAAGAAGAACGTTTAAAGGTGTTTCAATGAAAACGAAACTAGTCTAACGTTTATAGTTGTTAAATTAGACACTCTTTAAATTCGTTGGCCACTTCCCTTGAGCAAGTCGATGGTCTCGCGAAGATATTTCGAATCTTTCTCGTTGCTATTTACCAAATATCGTTGGACAATTGTCCACGGACAAGCCAAGTATATCGTGAAATATAGCTTAACGTTCGCGAAGCGTTATTTAGGAGACGCGCTTGACGCAGGTTGGACTTTCGTTCTTTGTTTAAAGTTCGCATCCTCTCTCCTCTTCTTCGCCACCTTTTCCGCCCCTCATAATAAAGTGTGTGCGATATATGGTCTTTCGGTGTCATGGTTACAAACGTGAAGATGACATAAGGGGTCGATTAGCATATGGCTCGTTGGCACTGCCTGGTGCGATCTTTGGAAGTACTATACAGAGTCCGAGTGCGTGCGATTTATTTTTAAGCGCTCCGGTAAGACAATGGAGCGGTGATTTTCCAAGTGGTGAATATTTAAATGAGTGGGGGGGATCTATGCGCAATATTCTGCTGTTCGGGGCAGTGTGAGTTTGGGAGGTCTTTCGGTTTCTGGGAGCTGTGATGCTTTCCTACTGCTCTAGTCCACGGATAAGCCGCTAGGTGGGCCGCTTCTTCAGTATCAATCCATGTAAACTTTTTTTAAAAATTTATTTCCCATCACTGTAGTCATGTGTTTCTGTGCCCTCTTGGTGCTTAGGGACTATGTGAGGGGCACATTTTCACCAGTAACCCGGGATCGAAATTTTCGAGAGCCCGCGCCGAGAATCGAACCCGGGACAGCAGTAGGTAGGAATCCTGGTTGACATTTTGATTGGGTTTATCTGATCCGAAAATGGCAAAAAACGTCGTCACCCAGCAATGCTTACAGATTGTGCTCGAGCAAAATATTATGCGCTATAAAAATTTAAATTGGTTTCTGACAGCAAAAATTAATTAAAAAGTACCACGGTAAATTAAGACATTTCCCCCCTGAATCAGTACAAATATTTTTTAATGATTCTATTTATGATGCACTTAGTACTTACAGATGAAGGATAGTTTATCCTCTTGTGAATTAATTAATTTATTACTTGTTCAAGGAAACTCTTGACTTCTTAAGAATTATATATTTTTGACATTTCCTTTAATCTTAATTAACATATAACCTTAATTAACATCGTTTGCGTCAATGAACCATGCCGAATGTACAGTACCTCGCGTTGCGCCATTTAAATCGAATCAAAGCAATTTTATCAAATTACATTTGGTGAAATTGTTTCCCTATCACTAAATAGATTTCTGAGAAATGCAGTCTACATGTATATCCAATGCAGCATTTATTATTATTTACCATATGATCAACACTGTAGTAAAATTATAAATTACTAATTCATACAGTTTATTCATACATATTCATCAAAATTTGTGGTTGGTGTTGTACTGACACTAATCAAATTATTCGCTCTAAAATTTATCCGAACAATTCAAGTCATTATATTTACAAGTCTGATGATAAAATAATAATTACCGTATATTATTAAATTCGCTGATGTTCCTTAAATTTTTTATTTTTAATTTGAACATGACCAAATTTCCGATTCTTGTTTTCAATTCGAGTGAACGTCACGCCAATCATCTTCAAGAGAGTTAAGTCGCCGGTAAACACATCAATTTAAATTGTCATTCACCAATCCCATGCGATGGAAGTGATCGTGAGACAACGACCGTTTCCATGGCAACGATGTCGCTTCCTTCCTGTCCAGCTCCGTCTCTCCAAAAATGAAGGACTCTGTCTTGTTGACGCGCACATTCGGAAAACGGAACACACACACACCCCCATCTTATTTTTATTTTTTGCGACTCCACGTACTCCCTCTAACGGCGTGGCCGGCAATCACGTACTCATACATTCGTGCTTATTATATGGGGGTTCGCAGTGTAGTGGCTTTAATTGCGCTCGTGATGGATTATCATTAGTGCTTAACTTAATTACCCGGGATATTTAAAGCGCGTTTTAATTGCCGTGCTGTCAGCATCCGGCGAAGGTGGGGTGGGAGTGAGTAGGAGAGGGGGGTTAGGGGAATGCATTTTTCTGTCGCCCCAATTTTCCGTCACGCATTGTGAAGTGCGGGGAGGTATGACCGGTTCACATGAACGATTGTAGACTTTTATTGACCGTTCCATGCGCATTGAAAAATGAACCACCGCCGTCATTGCACCTGAGATGTAACCACCACATGACGCAATACTTGGCTTTCGCCGCCTCTCGGTAAAACTCCAAATTTAAATGAGTGGGATCCATTTCAAAGCGCTTTTTTGTTGTTAAGTCTGTGGGCAAATGGCGGACGGTTGTTGACGTAATACAATTTTGGAGGTTCGAACCTCGCATCAATCAATAATCTGCCAAAGCATGATACTTATGACATGATCGGTCAATGGCTCTTGAGGTTTTTATACCTAAATGGAGAAACTCCTTTCAAGGTTCCTAGGCCATCTTCAAATATGAATATCAATGATCACAAAGAATGTTTTGACATTTAAAAAAGATACCAAAAAGTTAGTCTTTTCATTTGTTTTTCAAGTTTAGCTAATTTCTGGATACAGTAGAAAATTATTAATTAATAATATCAGCTCAATTTACAAGCCATATTGGTTAAACACCCTTTGCTAAATGGCTTCGCTTCGTGAAAAATATTTTTGAGCGCAGCACTGCCGAGTTCTTCTGTAAGGGGGGCTTGGTGGGCGTTCGCGCTTAAAAAATGAAATAAAAATATTGTCCAAATCCGGATTTAGATAATAATAATTGCAAAATTTCGGCTCACATTTCCACTTGTTTGTTATTTCACAAAAAAATCTTCAAATCAGTTTCACAGGATGCTAACATCCGAATAGCCCAAATTTCTTGTATTTCTCCCACGAAAAAATGTTTTAAATATTTCTTAGGCTGTTTCTACACAGGACCATCTTGTCCACTACTTCCTAAACGCATTCAACGTTTTCAAACAGCGAACGCCGCAATTTTATCGCCAGCCCCGAAATATGCATACTACACGCATGTTGGAACTATTTAATAAAGACAATTTTCTGTTGTACGTGGGGAAAGTATCGGGTGGTGGTGGTGCTACGACGACGACGTTAAAAGGGGTGTTGAAGCGGGGCCGTGACGTCGACTATGTCATAGATGCGCTCGGTGTGAAGATAAATTCCACCTGTTGAGGACGAATTTCGTTTGGGGAGTTGCGGGGGGAGCAGCAGACCCGACTCAACGGGTCAATCAACGACCCGGTGGAAGGCGAGATTTATTAAGGAAGACATTTGTACTCGTTAGTACATAGTATATCATCTTTTTTATGTATATTATATTCTAACCTGAATTTTGAAACGTCAGATTATTTTCTTTAAATTAATTAATCTTTTGTCTTATTTATGGGCGAAATCAAAATTGATACGATTTCTATATTTATGAAAGGTAGCCCGGGTTTTATTCCTTCCGTTTCCGGGTCGCTCTGCCGATTGAACTAAACCAATCATCCGGTTCTAATTTTTTTTCTTCTTCCGATGGCCCTTTCGAAGCAACGGAGAGGGCGCATACAAACGTCAGAGCCTGTTTGGTTAAACGGAAGATAAATGACTCTGACATGTTGTGGACCTAAAAATGCGAGATTTTTTTTTAATCACTACGTCTTCTTCTGTCACGCATCCATATATATCTATAAAAATGATTCGCGGCTGCGTGAGCAATTTGGAACCTACGCGGAATTTCCCTTCGCTTGCCGAACGCCCGACGATGAGACACGAGAACAAAGAGCTCAACAGCTAGACCACTGAATGGGGGTAAGCATAGTCCTACTCAAAAGAGGGAAGACTGCTATCCGGATCACAAAACATGTATCACGTCACCGGAAACAGTTATATCGACCTTCCAAATTACTGACATGAAAATTCCGTTTAAAAATTGCCGACGCAAATTGAAAACTTAAAATGACCAGTTTGTATATAGTCGATATGAACGAGCGTCCACACGTGATGACGTCACTTTCCGGACGGTAAAGTCTCGTAAGAGAGTAACGTTAAAAGCGTGGGTTTCGCTCCGGTTCTGTATATCTACCATAGAGAACTTGTCAATGGTTAAAAGGTGAAAGAGATGAGGTTGAAAAAATGTCTTGATCTACGAGCTTCAAAGCTCTCCATTATTAAGCAATCCATTTTCCAATCGCCTAATATTAATCGATTACCGTTTCGATCGTCCTTGTGGTGGTGGTCATTGATATTCTGGATTCTACCCTCGCAGTTCTTCACCCGAGGACGAACGGACGGTGAGATACCGTCTCCACATTCCCCCCTCCGTCGTCCCTCTCGTCTCTCTGCGTAATTAAGAAAAGTGAAATTAAACTCATAACTTACTTAAACGGCTTCAGCGATATGCGCAGCGCTTCTCTCCGTAGTCGGAGAACCCCTTTCACCGTGTCAAAGCAGTCGGCCTAATCCTATAACGCGTTGTCCGTGATTTATGCTTAATTAAGAGAAGACTTCGCGAGTCGACTGCCTTTCTCCACGCGTACGGGGTGCGTTGGGGGTGCGGGTGTTAGTGGATGGAGGAAAGGGGGTGGTGGGGTTGTTGTCAGTTTTGGTGACGGTAAAAAAAATGGCGTCCTAAATGCTCGGCGCTGAATTTATGGGGGAAGACTCTGCGGGTGACGTCATTGCCACCTCATCTCTCGTCCATAAATATGGCGGAGCGCGCGAGAGGAGAACTGTCGACGTGTCTTCCATGTATCAGACCTGCTCCGAGTCTACCGTCGAATTGTGCGGGGAGATGACAGCCGATGTTGAAACTAACTTTTTATCCATCAATCATTAACAAATGATGGTTTTGAAGTTTTGCACATAGTGCCTAAGCACCAAGAGGGGTAGAGAAAATCCTGTAGTGCTGACTACAGTGAATTAAAAGAAAAATATGTTCGCACCCATTCCATCTGGAACATGATCAAAGTTCAAAATTGAGAATGAAAAGGCGAATTTCGGAAATTAGATGATCCGATGATCGCACGAAGTTTTCGGAAAAAGGACTTGTGAACTCACGAACAAGACATTTCTGCCGACGTGCATCCCCCGCATATTTCTTTTCAGTGCCAGTAATTAATACCCCCATGTTCTAATTAATGAATGCGCCATAGAACGAAATCGAGACCCCCACCCCCCTTCCTTCCCCCACAAGTTTTCGATAATTAGACGTTCGTTTGCTGCTGCTGCTCGTTGGATCGAATCGTCGCCGAGGAACGTTTTCTTTTTGTTGTCGAAAAATATTCGAACCCTTAATGAGAATTCTTTATGACGAAACCTGGTCATCTCGGTCGCTAATGAACTTCGTAGCGGAGGTTCAAATGAGCTATATATATATATATACTCGTGTATGAGTAAGACGTACTGAACTCGTGTACAGGATGTAAATCAACATTCCCCCTCCTCCCCATATTCTCTTAATAGTTATTCTCCTGAGACCCACGCCTAGATTTGAACTTTGAAGAAATCTCTCAAGTCGGCCTTGTGACAGACCATGCTTTAATTACTCGTTGAGGTCCAAAAGTCCGGGGTTCGTGTACAATTTTACCGTTTGGAAGTCCTACGACCCGGTCAGAATTTGTTTAAAATATTTTTTGCCCATTGCGCGTCAGTCAAGTTTGTCGTTTGTCAATAATGGCCGTATTCGGAATGTTATTATTTCAAATTTGTACAGTAGTATATCTATAAATGGCTGTTTGACAGCCATCTTATTTTAGCTACAAGAATAATAATGTTGGTGCAGGTGAGCGTCTCATGACACCATTAAAACTGGCCTCCCACTTTCGTCTTTTGAAAATTATAGGGAGCGACCGACTAGATGTGGTTTTTATTTAAAGAAGGCCAACGCTGAATTTCCTAGAAATTGACCCTTACACTATTACAGAGTAAAACCAAGGAAGTTTTTACCCCATTGATAATAAAGCTTATCGTTCTTATTTTACATTAGGGGGGATGCAAACGCATATGATTGTCTCATAACGATGACATAAAGTTTTTATTTTGCTTGTTGGAACAATTTACACGCGAATTGTGGTGCGTCCGAAATATATTCAAATGTTGTTTGCCTTTGGCGGACGATTCAGTTGCCCACAACTGCGTTTCAAACTTTGAAGAAATATAATCGACAGTTGGAGAAAGGAAGAGCTAACGTAATACTCGTAGTTACTGTCTCTTTTCTTCAACTGTAATGATACAGATTATCCAAACTTGGCACTAGTGTTGAGAATGATTGTTTAACGCATCATTTATGGGAAGATATTTTTTGACTGTTGGAACGGTTGGAAAACGTTTTCCAGAACCAAAACCTTGTCATTACAATGCAACCAGATTAGGGGGTTGAGGTAATGCTTACTCGCACCATAATAAACGTCAACATCGCTTACAAGTTGGAGAGAAAACAATTTCCATTTTTTCTGTTTTGTTGTCGCAAAATCATTTTTTTTCGAAATCTGCGTGAAACATCGTCTGCAACTGCCAGGTCATTGAGAACTCTTGTAGAAGAATATACCGATCGCGTTTTTGGCTAACTAACTCAAAATATATCCAAGAGGGGTTGATGTTCGTAAGAGGTCGTAGAAGGTAAACAGTCACGATGTCCCATAGACTTTACATGGCAAACATCGATCAAAAAAATCTTATCCTTAAGTTGTGTATAAGACGTTGATGGTTTCTCGAGGTTGTCTGTAGAAAACTGATAGTTTCTCCAGGTTGTCTGTAGAAAAGTGAAAGTTTCTCCAGGTTGCCTGCAGGAAGTGGAAGGTTCCCCAGGCTTTCCTAAGATTGCGGTTGGTTTCGCAAGTTCATCGATGATGCAGCTCCAAAATGTGAATGTTCAATAATCGGTTTTGCAACACCCTCTTCTAAATTACATTATACGAAATGATTTGCAAAGCAAAATAAATGACAACCGTTGTCGTCATTTTGGAATCAACCAATCATCTTCCCCCCGCATCCAATTCGAGTGCAGCTGGTTTAACGAATTTTTTTAGTTCCTTACATTCTTGGGTGTGTGTGATACAGAGTAGATCAACTTCTGCAAGTGCATTATGCGGTTTATTTAAGCAACACGGCTTGACGTCATAATGTTATCGATTTATTGAACCCGAATAACCACTCTAGGAATTTTGCTTTGGTCGCCAACACGCATTCGTTACCTTTGGTGGCTTTTCCTTTACCAACCCCAACCCCCCCTTGCCACGTCCGTATTCTTTGGGGGTCCCGCGTGATCTTGTTGATTGCGGTTGGCGGAAATGTCAATTCCGCCGACGGCATTTCTGAGCCTTGTGAACACCGCCGACCAAAGACATGGATGCGTAGACGCCAGAAAAATATTTCCATCTTTTTCTGCTACCAACCAAAATTAAGCTATATAAAACCAAACTTTTGTTAGTGGACGCCAACGACCATTATACATAACCACTTATTAAAATACTGTAAAACAAGCGGTTAAGGCTATCACAAAAACAGGCGAGTCCAACTGTACACTTCCGTTTCTCACAAACTGTAACGTAACGTGACAATAAATCTGCAACGCAACCTCTTAAAATCAGTTTCCGATAGTTAGACTTTAATATAAAATTAATAGGCAAGATATAAGTCAGAAATGGGTGACTTCAATGTAAACGGCGTCTTAAATGAAGACATCTTGAAGTTCTAGTGAAAGTTTGATGCGTTCTTCTTGAGATATTTGTTAAGGAAGTCCACCAGCGTGTTCGCCCTAAAAGAACCCCAGGAGGCGACCTGGTAATTTTGCCTAGCCCATGCTTAGTATAAGCTACCTAACTAGGGATCTTTAACGTGTACCTGAACGGGTCCCACGGGTTTACTTCCATTCCGAAGGATGGTACGTTTTGGAATTTCTCTCGCCCGAAAAATTCCGAAGGTGTCGGCCAGAATCGAAACCGCGATCACCGGTCACGAGGAAAACTCGCTGTCCTCTCGACCACCACACACCTCTTTGATACATTCATTCTGGTGAAAATCCACGCCTCTCCACCTGACATAACTAAATCTCCAAGTCGGGTTCTATCCCGATATCTCCTTGGACCTCGTATCTCTCTGGACGGGGGAAAACTGAAATTGTAGCGGTGATGTTGTGGGTGGGGAATGTCAGAAAAGGGTTTCGCATTATAAAAATCCCTAGTTTCGGCTCGCGAAATGTCCCGCAGCTACCAAATCGACGCAGGACAACGTTGGTGTGGCTGGTTCGCGGCGCATCGTGTCATCAAAATTATCATCCACATGGAAATGACTGCGACCCAGTCTAGCTGAGAATTGACTGAGGCGCCCTCTGGGGACGTCATCTCTTCTGCGCTGAAAGGCGGCTGAGCTTCGATCAAGGGAGCTTCTTTTCTAGGAATAGCTCGCCGGCGTATAGTTACAATATTATAGGTTGCCTCAATGCACATGTAGGTTTACGAATATCTCTTATTTTTCTTGCTCCCCTCGCTCGCGATTCGTTCGGCGTGATCGTGTTTTTGATCGTGTCAATTTGATGGATCTCTGACGGTTTCAAATAAAATATATGCTTGATAGGAGAAATTTTTGATTTACGAAATGCTGTAACTGCTCTCGTACTTACCATCTAACTTTGGTAACCAGCAAACATTTGAAATCCCATAATAGTTTAGCATAATTTACCTTTTCATTTTATTAAAACAAACTGTGATTGAGCATAAGTGAGTGAACACGGGACAGAGCCATGGGAAATCGACGACGAGCTGGCGAAGCTCCATGATTAAAAATAATAAACTGAATTGTGTGAAACGCACTTTAAAAAATACATCATCCTTTACTTTCGTTAAAACCCAAAAAGATTTAGAAAATATTAAGATTTCGAGACCATAATTATACCACAGGCTTACAATAACGTTTTCAGGAGACGTCTACTTTTCCCTCATCAGTTGTATTTGTGGTGGTTCTGCTAATACGCAATTCCGAATAATGACAAAAAAAGGAAAATCGAAAAAAAATTGCGATTAGTTTGATGTTTAAAAAAATAATTACTATTATTTTAAAAGCTTCATCAGCGTCTGTAATGTACTATCTATCTTGTCAACAAATTGTGCAATAGATGTGCTTAAAATGAAAATAGCTTTTCCATCATGTTAGCAAATTTCAAAATTGATCTGTAAAAGATCCACCCTATGAGGATGTTTCTTTATTAAATACATAAACAATTAATGTTACATGCACTTGTTTGCGTAACGAAGTCCATCAGTATTTTATTTATTTATAGGCCTAGATCAGGTAATATTATATTTTTAGATTTTTTGATAGTTGTTCTTTGTGAATCATCGGTTGACGCAGCGTTTGAGCCACATGCTTCCTCATGCTCGCGAATTATATTTCGTGGCCCTTCCAAAATCGTCCTAGCTTTTAATCTCAATATGCTGATCAACTTGACCATTGTTTTTGGTGTGCGTATGTCACCATATTGGAACAGTGTAGCCTGCATTTTTATAAAAATCCTCCTGAGTCTCGAATCTGAAAGTCTGTCAGTATTTTCGCTCGATTCGTTTTGAATCAGAAACCAATCGACAATTTGTTTGACACATTTATAAGTGGAAACAATTTTTTGCCTTTAGTAGTTGCAGAAACCACTGCCATGATTATTTATTATCCCATTGAACTTTCATCACATTTCACGGTCACGTTCGGAGCCTCACGAATCTCACTGCCGCGATCCGTCACAAGAAACACGGCATTGCTCTCCGATTCGCGCCAGAGTCGGGTGTCCGCGATTCCTTCTGCGACACGCCGATGCCGCTGCCGCGCACGGTGACTCGCCTCTTGCTGCACAGACACCACCACTCTCGACGAAGGGCCACGTCTCTATTTTTCTATTGTGTGCAAAATAGTGAATGTTTTTTGTGTGTGTGCGGCGTGAGTTTATTTAGAGTTTGCACGCTATGCCGGCAGGTGGCATTCGCTGGAATCCGAGGTACAGCGCCCAGCGGGGTGGACGCGGGGTGGCAAGGAGGAGGGGGTGGGGGCGCGGTTCGCACAGGTGACCCGCCGTCACCACAATCACCTTCGCGCTGCGTCCGGCCTGGACGGGGATCCCCGTGGAGTGAGCACAAATAAGATACTTACCTGGTCGTACCGGATTTTGGCGAGCGGGGGGACCCGAAAACATTCTAATCTTTTCCTCAAGTTCTGAGAGTCGGTGACGTAATGCGTGTTACAGCAAATAAAAGTTGTACAAGTTTTAAGAACAAAAACTATTAACGAAAGAGCCAAAAAAAATTTAGCCAAAATGCAGGATTATTATTTTAACATTGAAATGATTCCAACATTCAAATTTGAATTAATCTCTATGAATTCGATATTCAACTAACTCGCATCAATCGCTCCAGCGATGGTTCTTTTGTACTATGTGGGGGACATATATCGTCGCCTGAACCTCGAGATCGAATATTCGAAATCCAACACCAGGAATCGAACTCTGGACCCCATTGTAATCCCAGATAGTCCTCCAATCGAGCTGCGACTGGGCTTACCAAATTGCAATGTGGCTCAACCATGTTCAGCCTGCTAAAATTCGGTTTGAACATTATATTTACGTACCGAACATTATATTGAGAAAATAATTTCAAAAGCGACATTATTTATTGTCACGAGTACGACTCATGGAAACGAGTCATCTAAAAAATCCGGGTCACCATACTTATCTTGAATGTCGCGCAGCGACTAGGCTATATACGCCCGTGGCGCCATTGGTCGCTGGGGGACCTGCTCAGCACACCTATACACCTATGCGGTTGCCTCAACGACCAAAAAAGACCCGATGATGTCTGAAATATGAAAATGGGAAAATTTTACATTCGAACAAAACCTTTTTATGCAGACTGCGCTCGGCAGTTAGTATCGCGCCCGGACGTGGCAGGGGGCGCTCCAACCACTGTGCAGGGGGTGTGGCACCGCGGGCCGCCACTCCTCATGCGCTCATAGAACGGCTACCATCACCATTTTCACACACCCTGTACTGTCCCACACTCGGTCTCCTAGGTGAACAGCATATGGATGGCGCTGCAACGAACTAGATGGCGTTGCTGGCGTCTAACTGCCTAAAAGTTGGGTATCACTTTCGAACACTAACATTAATTGCAATTCTTGGTTCGTCGATATCGGTCACACATGAATATACGATCCGTAGTGAACATGTGCGTGCCTGCTCATTGATGTTTTTTCTGTTTCCAGTTCCATATTGCAATGCCCAATAATACAAAAGTGGAACAGAGAGACCAGTGTGAATACGACTAATGTAAATGTTTGCAGTTGGTGGCGACAAAATCGTTGGAAATTCAACCGTCATAGTTGAGCATTGAACTACTGTGCCTCGTTTATTTTTTTTACTGGATTATATTTTACAAACGGCTCGAGTAGTTACGTGACCTGGACTGTAGTGGACTAATAATTCAAGTTTCTTTCTGAAACCGTTCAACATGCAAATGAATGTGTTTAGTGATATACAATCCGAACTCGTAGTCACGTCCAAAGGACAACTCGTCAAACGGTTATGATGACTGGCAAAACATTTTTTCTTCTTTCCTTGTGTGATTATTGGTGGCAGAGGACGCGTAAGTTTGTCGTAAAAGTTTATTTTCTCTTCAAACGTGTGGTGTGGTGTGCACACGGACCTTGGGCTTTTGTCTACACCAAATTTGAATCGTGTGGACAATGTTTTTTTTTACTACTGGAAAATACTACTGTCAATGCATTCGCTACAGCATTGTACTTACTTGTAACGGCGTGTCGGCATAAATGAATTTCAATGTTTCGGGTTTCCATGTGTACGAGAATAATGTTACAGAGTGTACTGGCCTCTTGAGACCCACGCTTCAACATTGACTGTTTTTTTTTTAAAACTAAACACTGGGAATTGCAGGACTACCATTAGAACTCGGCAACGAAGATAGTTTAAACGTCAAATTTTAAACATCTTATCTTTTCGTTTAAACTATTTTCGTTGCCGGTCGGCCTCTGATTGTAGTCCTGCATTTTCCAGTGTTTAGTTAATACTACCATCAGCTCGATTCTATATTCCATTTCTATGTTTTTTTTGTTAAGATTTCGCTTTTTTTAAATATTTTTTTAGAAAGTCGACAGTCGGCAATCGCTCGCTTTCGTAGTTTCATTTGTACAACATTTAGTCTCTGAAGGTTCTGAAATACAGAGTCTGTATTTAAAAGTGAATGAGCAACTTTTAGAAAAATACTAAGACCCTAACCACATTTTGAATTTCAGGCAAATTTTAAAACATTTTTATTCAACCAGTTCAAAATTTGAGAATGGAAGGAGAGAAACCTGTGCCTGTACGAAATCCTACCTAATAAAAAAAGTTTAGGCTAGGCAAAATTACCAGGGCGCCTCCTGGGGAGAAACTGTGCGGAAACGATGGTGGGCCTCCTTAACTAATAGCTCAAGAGAGACTATCAATCAAAGAAATTTGGATTGAAATTATTATCTTGTTAATCGGTCGTGACAATCGCGAAGCTTTTTATGGGGACTGGCCTCAGTGTCTATGGCTCATGTGGTACTGGTACCCCAGACTCGATACGAAATTTCAATTTGCGTCCGATCTAATGTACGAGCTAGACCGTCATCAGCACTGCATACTTGAGATTGTGTTTTTTTTTATTTTTTTCACTCGCTATTTTTGTTGGAAACTTATAAATAGCGGCGGCGGCCAGGAGTCCATAGCCCGCAATTACATTCCTTCACTTTTTTTAACGCTGTTTTCCCCCAGGCAAGTTGGGCTAGGTAAATTGCGTCTTTTATCCTCCCGAGATCATCTCACAGTAATAACAAGAAAACGACCGTCTCGGAAAAGTCAGACAAGATACCATTCTTTGTAACATGCCATACATAATTTGTAATTGCCCAATTTGTCTTCATTTTTTTTTTTTAATCAGTTGGAGTTTCACTGATGTAATTGCCGTACAAATATAAATTTGGGAACTATTAAAGGTCGTCTGACAATATGATGGGTTCAGTTCAAAATGAATTTTCTTTTTTGGCAAGAGTAAGGAAACTCAATTTCAAATGGTTATAATTCTTTCTAGGTTGGTTTCTCGGTCTTGAGAGGTCATTCGTACTCGGTTCCAGAGTTCCCAACACCCCGAGCACCCATATAAGAGTCCCTGGCACATATTCACGACTTTGTTCGTATATGTGAATAAGCGACTGCGTCACAGTCTGGACATTTTAATAAGACCAAATGTTTATATATGCAGCAGCGCATTCTGGGAAGTTTTCGAATTTCAATTGTCGAAATTCGCTTAGTTTCTATGGACTCGCAGACCGGGTTATGTGTGGCGTTAAAAAAAAGTCTGGGGTACCGTCGGTCCATTGAATGAAATTGCATTTTACTTCATTTCGCGGATCGAGGCGGCATTCAAAAAAGCTTGGCGTAATTCCGTCTGTTTTTCACGCTTTTGCGACCGCACACACGTATACATGTACTACTGTATAACGGAACCTAGCTGTTCGCGACGGCGTAAATCTGTTTTACACCTTTTTATAGACGACACTCCATGTTTGGAGTTGTCGGAGCTCTGAGTGCTCACTTCTGAGACACTCATAAAAAATGCTCGCCTCTTTCTATCAGTCTGGGTACAGTTTGTTGACTCGCGTTAGCCCTGTTTCTGTCAATCGACCGTTATGCTAATTTTCTCGAAACACCCCTAGACAAGATTGTTGCTGCACCATCCAAAATATGTTGAATTCGTTTAAAAATGTCTTCTTCATAATGGTCTTTTTTGCAGACGTCTCTGGATCAAAGATTCCTTGCCACTTCCATTCTACACCACCATTCATATTACATTCATACGAGTATACATGTACCTACTATATCCAGTACGTTCCCGGTTTGGTTTTAGAACCCACAACCCACTGATATTTGGGCAGATATTCTATCCACTGGACTTGACAGGAAGAACTAACGTTTATGTTGAAGTCGGATTTCCTTATTAACTGAATTATCTAATAAAATATTTCAACAAATAGACGATGTTGACGATGTACATTACCATCGTATATTTGTTGAAATATTTTATTAGGTTCCTCATTCGTTTTGGCGTGCAAATTGCACCTTTTCATTGCATCGATGAACGAATCTTCGAACGACGACGATCGACATGACGAGAATCTAAGTTTGACCGGCGTTTTGCCTAAAGCACCCCCTTGTCCGTTGTTTTCTCCGCTCGACAAATCCATTATTTTGCATCGGGAATCTCAAACATCCGGAATGCATTTTGATCTTGGCGTTGAGCAGGAAAAAGTGCCTGCTCTCCATCTTTTCATTATTTTTCAATCATCAAATATCATAGCAATCAAAATCTTCTGTATATCAAGGCGTCTTGAAAAGTTGTTGCTCATTTTATAATTTTTTTTGTCGAATCCGTTCTATTTTTAAGAGTTCTGCAAGGTTCTGTTATCATACTTCTTCTGTTGAAGGAATTGTTGCTTCAATACGCAAAGGAGTATTAATTTAAAATTCCTTCCATGTACTGTATCTTAAAATTTTTTCGGAGTGTTAGAAGTTCCAATTAAGACGCCTGAATTTAAGGCGTTACTTTTTTGCAGTATGCAGTGACCTGATCCGAATCGGTAGTGCCACCACTTTGCCGTATGAATGTGGCGCTACATTTTCTAAAGTGGACGGAAAATTAAAAAATTACTTCTCACTTTTCAGCACGTAATGCGACATCTTGGCATCCCTGCTCATATAACGGGTTCGTTGTGCGTTGCCTTTAGTGCTCTACGCTGTATACAGAATGGGCGCATTTAAACGTCATCACTGACTGAGGCACGACTGGTGCGCCCAAATTCCCAGTGTGCCGTAAACCGAGCGACCGACCCGACGCGTGCAATATACACGTACGCCTCCGCGCGTCTGACCGCAGTTTGACGTGCCGGGGAGCTCGTCTGTGTACGTGCCGGCCGTGCGGTCACCGCCGCCAGAGAATGAAACGTGCCATAAAATGACCGAAATCACCGAATAAAGACCTATGAAGTGCAAATTGTTTTCGGCTGTGTAACTACTGGCCGTGACATGTGCTCACCCGCGCTTTACCTATAGACACGCTGACAATCTGAATACTTGGCCGCGGTGGAAAGTCGAGCTGATTCTGGCTCTTCCTGAGCCCTGGTGACGATCTCTTTTTTCGGTTTCGTGTCCGGTAATTCGGAATTATGGGGGGCTCTCTTAGCCGGGAAAGATCAGCTCATCAGGAACCGATCTTCTCCGGTCGAGTGAACTACTCGAATTTAAATTAAATTAATTCGCGATTTTTTCCCGGTGTAAATTCACTTCACGTTGTGATGTCATGTGTTGTCCGTTGTCTTTTGGCTCAAGATCAATGCCCGTGACGTTTGATTCGCCACGGGTTGAGTCATCAAGGTGGAAAGGAGTTTTCCCACTGAAACGCCAACCGCAATGTATTTTTTTTTTTAGAAATATGAACATTTTTTATATCTTTCGTTTAAATTTTTATTTCATTCGAGATCGGGGAATGAAAATTGAAATTTCATGAGCTTAGATGCTATGGCTTTTTGGACTGATTAGAATCTTTCAGAATAACTTTTTTCTGTCGATACATGTTCTTCCGATACGGTGTCAGATTGCGGCAATTTTGGCTCGCCGATGTGACATTCAGGGGTTAATGCTGATTGGTCGGCCAGTCGTACCGGTTCTCTCAAGTCAATTCCCCGATCGGGAATTCGCGATCGTCCGCTCGTTGGACATACGGGAAAAACGGTACGCGAAATGTGAAGATCTTTGCTCGGAATCATTCCGAATGTGTGTCCAAGATAAAAATTAACATTTTTGAGCTAATTAAACGGCTTCCAAGTTTTCGGGTCTCTCGGGGTTGAGATAAGTCAGCGCGGAAATCCAAGAGGGGAAGGAGGGTTAAAATATCAACATAAGGGGGTTAAGCGGAACCACTAGGTAAACCAGAAGCCTCTATCGGTTCACCAAGCATGCCAATTATCGATACCTTATTCATATATTGACTCCTCTCTATCATTGGATGCCGCTGCTACTCAGACTTGTGGTGCTGTCAGAGTGATGCTAAGTTTTGATTTTTAATTTTAGTGTATCATGTTTTTGTTATAGTGAACGATATAATGTTAATCATTCAAAAAGTTGTTTGAAATTAGTGCGAAAAGAAATAACCAAGAACTCAAGTCGTTTTTTGAAAATGTTTTATTTAAAATTTAGTGCAACCAACTTTTCCTCAAAATTTATATAAATTTACCTAGTGATATATTGTAATGCCAAGACGAGAAAAGAACGTATGTTGTTTACAATTCTAAATCTGGTCACGTTTCTAAAGTTACTACTGAACAAACAATCTAATGTTTTAATTCGGTATTGAGACTGACTGTGTCTCGGCGGTCGCGGGTTCGATTCTCGAGGGGTACAGAAACGCCTGTAGTGCGCTTGACTACAGTGACTTGCAAAAAAATTGTTTACATTTATTCTTGCTTCATTGTTTGGCTCCGAATATTACATTTTCTAAACATTGTCGTCAGTCGTGTTTAGACTAATAATTCAGTTTTTGTATAAATATTTAACCTCACAAAATGTAATGTATTCAAATATTGGTGAGCCATTTAATTCACTGATATTATCGTAAAATGTAGACGTAGGCGTATACGTAATGGATATGCGTATAATCCTATGATGTATACGTTAAGACGATTACGTAATATTTCTGTCATTATTTCTTCATAAAGGTTTTAACTTTTTTCCGCATCGTGTGTACATTAGGCGCCTGTGTGCCATAGACATACCCCAAGACGTAGGTTGATAGACATTAATGACAATGAATGTGTCTGTTTAATGTATAAAAAAGACAGGGTCCAATTTATTTACATACCTTTATAAAAAAATATTCTTCGCTCGATGTTGAACCGCATTCGCGAGCAACATTAATACAGTGTATTCGATATTAACTGTGCGGCTTACTTAGCCTTAAGTCTGTAAGCTGGAAGGTGAGATTCCAAGTTAATGGCATCTAAAAGACAATATTAACGACGATATAACCGAAATTAATTCACTATCTTTATGTAGTCGTTTAAAAGCGCGGAGCGTTTTATGGCTCCATATTCAATATCGTTAACGGCAAATTATTTTCTTACTCCTATTTAGAATTGCCCTATCGTTTAATTTGAATTCTAGATGTGCGATCGATATTATCTGACTTTGAATTTTAATGTATCTAATATTTGATCGAGTGGATCATTGATTTTTCGTTCCATTTTTAATTACTACGAGAAAAAAAATACAGGGTGTCATTAATATTCTACTTACGGTAAATAAGAAAGCATTTATTTCTTTAATATAACCTATTTTTTAAAACCTGTTTAAATGACTTCATCTGTCATTGGAATTAAATTGCTGACGGACAGACGGCATGCGGGATGTTGGACGAATCCAATTAGATGCCTCTTGTGGACACATAGAGACGCCATTTTGTTTGTCTCGTTTCGAAATTCAAACGTTTTTCTTCCTTGCGGGCAAAAATGTTTGCACCGACCAGAAAGGTGGAAACGGCGGGGCGTTCTCGCCGGGGATTCCTCGGGGTTTCGCCGCACTGGGTGTTCGGCATCATTCCGCCATTATCTTTGCGGGTTCTCTTTTCTTCTACAGTTTTTACAAAAAATATTTCGTTTTATTCGGTGTATCTTTGTATCTTCTCTCATGTCCTACTGCCACAGCAGAATTGCGTGGCGTACATTGGCGATTGGTTTCGCCTGTAGCCCTTGAATGGAAATTTAATGTAACTCCCCAACTAAATAACATCTTGTTCGTACGGGCTATTTTGATTTGCTAGTATTTTGAATCCAGAAAACTGCAAATTTTATTTAGAAATTTATTTGTTACAGTGTAGCGAGCATGCGTTGAACCAGAATATTGAGACGTGAGTTTGCAAAGTGACATACAAAATTTTTCATTTATGAAAAATGATACTGCAACATTTTTTTCCCATTCACGAGATAACATGTAATTCACTAATTTATTGAAATTACAGTTACAAATCAACCGATTTTACGTTCAAGACATTTGGACATCTGAGGTGAAACAATTTGGAACTATTAAATTAAACTGTGTACGTAATTTCTCAATTGGCATTTGATTGAAGTACACCTCTCAAGTTTCGATCCCCTGCATACCCTCATAATGTGGGCCCCTAAAGTCATGTCCGGTCAGTTACACCATCGGTGTATCTCGCCCTCCTGCTGCACTTGGGGTTTTATATACTGTACATGTAGGCCGGTAGCACATTTCGCCCAGGTGGTGGGGAGGGGGAGGGAACACCTCAACAGTGGCCATGCGTGCTCCTCCGACACCTAGACGGCGCAGAGAAGAGCCCCCGAATTCAATCCTTTGTTTCTATTTCAATTTGGAACTATTACGTACTCGAGAAAAGAGGGATGCCGGCCTACCCATAATGCAACTGTGACTATTTGGTTGTCGCTGGCGGTTTTTTGTTCATTCCTGGGGATGATGTGTGCGGGCCCACCTGGTGTGATGTTTTGCCTCGACGCCGCCTGACGCAAATTGGGCAACAAAAACGTCGACCCGCAGTCGTGTTTACACCCTGAAATAAAAATCGGGTCGATCCGAAAATCAGCCGAATTTATAATTAAAAAAAAATAAATTCATTTCAGCATTACAGTAGAATATGTTTCTCCACTGTGTGAATGAAGCCCATCTTTTAACACCAGTATCCTAGGGTCGATTAGATGAAAGCTCGCGCCGGGATACGAACCCGGGGCTACCCGGCCTCGAGTGGGTCTTAACCGAATCTATGACGAGTCGTTCAAGATTATCAATTCGCTGCGATGAATCAGTTTAAAGAAATTTGGAGCCCAACAGATAGGTTTAATTATCTGAAGTGCAGTTTATTCGATTACTTATATTTTCCACTTTTCTTATCTTTGATAGTCTTCCTCAACCAGTCACTGCGAAACTTGCTAAAAGAACTGCATAATTTTAAATATTTTTGTTCAATTAAATTTTTTTTGCAATACTGCATTCATGTTGAAAATAATTTTTTTCTTCTTTATCATTTTTTCATGATCTATCTCCAGATAAACGCGAATAAGTTGTTGTTAATTGGGCGGCGAGCTCTCCTGGCGGTTCGTGTAATTTCTTTTTTTGGTTGAGAACGCAACGTCCAATGCAAAGGCACTCATTCTGATTGATTCGCAACGGGACACGGTTGCCAATAATAGTCAAACGCTGCCACCTTCTATTATGCAATATTTTTGCTATATACTAAGCATTATATGAATTAGGGTTGAGGCGATTTGTGTTCGTCGGCGTCTGTATTTGATGCGTCACCGAGCACTAGCTTTCAAATCGTGGTGCATTCGGACTAGGGGATAATTCTGAATTGTCCAATAGCCACCTCGTTGTGGATACGTCACGAATGACCGACTGTTTTGTTTGGTGTAGCGAAATGTGCGGATGGTGTTTGGAATTCTGTGTGTCGCTTCAATTAAGATGTTAATTAAGTTTTCACGAATTAGCCAGCAGGACAAGTTCTTTTTCGTGTATTCGAGATCGAATTGAATTTGTTTCTATGATACAACGAAGCGAAACGAAGTCGTATTTCTTATTTAAAAGTATCGATATCAAAGTGCCTATGAGTTACAGCATGCACAAAGATCCTTAAAATCAAAAATGAAATGGAATTTTGGTTCTTAAAATGAGCAGCTTATCTCAAACGGATCGTATTATGATCCTCAAAACTAACCCATTCTAAATTTGTAATGACTTCCCCAGTCCCCTAAAAAAGAACTTCTGCTTTATTAGTAGAGCTGCTATTGTCCTAAAGAGTATTCGCTCATTATGCGCTTCTAGCGGCGATGAACCCAATGTCGCTGTCGCATTACTTATTTGATTATTTTATTAATTGTTGAACAAAGTTCATCATGAATCTTATTTTCTATGCACTACCGAATAATAAAATCGCAGCTTAGCAACCAGTGACCTGTTGTTTCTGTTGGCACATGTGTTGTTATTGCGTAATTTAGAATCGCTAATTTCCAAAATAGGACTTGGTTTTTCATGTTCGTAATTTCGAAATATGATGCCGAGGGGCGGGATCGAGGTGGTTGGGGTGTGAGGGGGATTGACGAAAAACTAAGGAGAATCCATTGAGGGAAGAACGATTGTGAGTAGGGATTGTGATGGGGAGAGAGAGGGGGGGGGAGAGAAGATATGCTAAAGAACCAATTATGTTGGTGTTTTCCGTCTCGCTTTTGTCTTATCCTTCGAACATGGAAATGAGTAGAAAAAGGCGAAAAACACGGGGCTTTGTTTCACGCCACGAATGTACGGTGGATTTGTATTAAAACTGGGGGGGAGAAGAACGGCGGGATCACGGTTGACTCGTCCCATTATTAAAATCTCTGTTATTCGAATAATGTTTGCCGGCGGTTCTCTTCCCCCCTCCCCCCAATCCTATACTTTCCTCCTGTAATACGCTCTCAGTGTGTGCGTTGATGTTTTCGTTGTGCGGAGATCCACCTGAGACCCGACTAGAGATTTACTTACACGATGAAACTTTTATCGTTTGTCTCCAATGAAATTCCGAAGATATGAGATTACGTAGAAATGCACTAGTGATTTAAAAATCAGGGGGCGTTAGGGCTAAAAGAATCTGGTCACGATATTATCATTGATCGAATGTTGAAATATTGATAATAATCACGAAGATGGTGGAATTGCAGGTTAAATTTTACGTTTAAACTATCTTCGTTGCCGAATTTCAAATTATAGTCCTGCAATTCCACCATCTTAGTGAATACTACCATTGGCTCCTCTCTACTTTCTTTGAATTAATTGATAATAATGTTGCACTTTCATTAATGCATACCAGTGTATCACTGAAAATGTAAATAATAAAATTATAACACAAATTTTGAACAAGATTCGGTCGAATCTGATGAAGACTTATACATGTTTTCCGACTTCTAAATATGTTAGGTCTTAGTAGGTTCATACCGAATAGGAATAGGCGTAATTTATTTAGTGATAAGTCATAGAATAAGATGAACGAACAGAAGATGTTTATAAAGATACGAAAAATAGGGAGCTGTGAATATGACTAGATGTGGCGCTCTCTCAAAAGACAGATTTCGCGCACAGATTTATTCCTAATCATCATTGTGCAGATTGGAATTTCAATAAGCTTTTGCTTCGGGTATGTTTTGTTTTCATTTTTCCATCCCGGCATCTTATTTTCCTCCGCTTGCTTTTAAAAATGCGTGCGGTTCGTGTTTTTGAAATAATATGCTTAAGGAGGATCGGCCAGGTGGCTGTAGGGGGAGGAAACGTTTGTTTACCGAAATGCATTGTTGGCTCAGATTGAGATATCGTTGGTGGGATCACTGCTTGTATCATCTATAAATTTACTTATCGCGGCTCCATCCAGCGATGCCGAGAACAAACTCATCTCCTCCTGATACCCTGAACACGCCTTCGTGAACTACGATAGCTCTCAGAGCGAGATTTCTGAGAAAATACATGTCCGCCATCTTTAAGCTCAATTCGGACTCTTCCACTTGGTGCTCACCAAAATCCAAAACAATTTTTATCGATAGCTTTTATCACAAACAACGTATGTATAAGCAAGTACAGCGAATCTAGTAATCCCTTTGAGCATAGTTAGAAAAGTGGATTTTCTGAATCGCTGCAAATATAGTTCATTAATGAACGGATAAATATGGAAGTTCCTAGTTGGAGGTAGGCAATCCCCAATTCTAAGTAATAAACATGGAAGGTTATACAATATACAAGTTTAGTTTTGGCCTACGGCTCATGTGGAACTTCAAGCGCCTCTTGCGGTGAATGGGGATTGCAGTGAGTTCATCGACTTGTAACACCTGCCGAGCGACAAAGTAAGCGCCACCTAACGCAATCGCGGAGCGCCCATAACATTTTAACTTAATCGGTATCTTTTTGTCACGCATGTAAGGTTGAACCTGTGGACTTGCAACCAACCCGCTCGAATTTTTCGACGAGACGGTTGTTAAAATGAACGGCTATTCCCCTCGACTGCCATTGGAAAAAGAGTGCCCGGTCAGTAAAAATGATCAGAACTTAAAGCCAATGGGAGCAGCGGCATAAAACGTTGTTTGCTTTTCGAGAAAGTTCGCGCACCCTGGGACGTCGACCAGTTAATGTAGCGTTGTCTCTCTGTACATACATACGTGTGTTGGCCACCGTATAAATATACAGGCACATATACAGTAAATATATATAGGTAGGGGGCGCTGCTAACGCTAACCGGAATCCCCCCAGGCTGGGCGCCTGCTAGGGGCCACAATGTAACTGGACAGAGCCTCATCTTCCTAAGACCATCTCCCTAATTTTGTTAGTCTTTTCCACTCTTAAATCGAGAAATACTTTTCTTTCTTGGTTCCTCGATCATCTTGAAATATCTTTGGAGTCTTGAAACTTTAATGAATGTACGTTCACACTTGAAATGCGAGGTCTGTGAATTTTCAAGATTTTGTGGTTCTCAAAGACTTAAAATTTGCTGGCCGATTTTGTGGAAACATTCTAAATATGAGATGGTTACTTTTTATCGTGTAGTTACACTTCAGTTACGTATTCTTGGAAGGTGAGCTGGTTTCTAAGATCTGTTATGGGTCCTGAGATTTATATCCTTGCTTCATATGTGAGAAACGCCCTGACATGTTTTGTCGGGATTGAACCCGCGATCACGGATATTGTGGTCTGTTGGCTTTCCCATATGGGTACGACGAACCGTTAAAACGGGATGACCAATCGTATTTGGGGATTCTTCGATTTTGTGAGCAAGGGAACGTGTGAATACTGAAGAATCGAATTCCAGAAAAATCCAGGAATAGTTCGGGTGGTCAGGAGGTCTCGATATCAAGGCGGAGTGATCCGGCGTTGGCCCCGGCAACAGCCAAGCCAGCAGACCGGCATTTTCGCGCTTGCCCGTTCCATTTGGCACACCGGACCGGGCATTAATGTTCTTGGGGGAGTCATAATGAGGCGGCTTTATGGACTGAAAGAAATTTTGCCACTTGCTTCATTGCCCTATAACCTGGGACGGGATTGGTCGTAAACTTTGACGAGGGAGGCCGAGCAGCAACCGGTTGGTAGTAAAACGTGATGGAACAGCCGCCGCGCACACGGGCCCTGGCACTCGCCCCATCGCCCCGCATGGGCTCTCGGATCGGCTTCAACGGGGCGTTGGATGCTTCTGCTCATGTAGAGCTCCCCGTGCGTGCCGGTGCTGCCTCTGGTGCCTGATGGCGGCGGTGGGAGATTGGAGAAAGGAGAGCGAGTGTGCTGAGCGCCTTTTGCCTGCCCAGAGGTCCGAGACGACCAGCGCAGCACCGGTACGATCACTATAGGATGGAGCCGCGTTATCTCTGGCGGCCCGTCTAGTTTGGTTACCTAGTTAGAAAGAGAGACTTCGTCCAATGGATGTGGCTTTTGCGTCGTTCACTCGGATGAGATCGATTGAAACTGGGATTTGTGTTTCGAATACCATCTAGTGCAAAGAGGAATATCAATTAAAACAAAAATCGACAACAAAAGTCCAAAATTAGCACCTTTAATTATTCCCAGAAGATGGGGGAATTGCAGGACTACAATTTGAAAACTCGGCAACGAAGATATTTTAAACGCAAAATTTAACATATCTTCTCGAAGATAAAGAATGAAAATTTGCGAAACACAACGAAAGAACTCATCCGCGACTTTCGTCATTACCCAATAAATTGAAAAATACATAAAGGAAGTTTTGAAGTTGAAAATACATCAAGGAAGATCTATTTTCTTTGAATTGGACTATTGTTCATCAAAAACATTTAAATTAATATTTTTTCACGTATTCCTACTTTATTCTGTAAACGATTGTTTGTATCAATGTAAGTGGTTGTACGACTCGTCACAAGTCGGTTGGTGGAGAGACAGATTTGCGACGTGACTCTCCCGGGTTCGAATCCCGAATTGTCGTGTGTCATAATTGTTAGCGAGTGAAATTGGTATTCCCGTGATCGCGGGTTCGATTCCCGATCGAGACCTTCGGAATTTTTCGGGTGAGAGAAGTTCCTACACACGCGTTTCTTCCGAATGGAAGTAAAGATTCCGGGATACTGGTTGGTGTAAATGTGTTTCTCACGTAGTGCTGATGCACCGAGTAATAAGGAACGTAATTTCTTGTAGCGATAGTCATTAAAGTAGATTTAAGAAAATGAAATGTTGAATTAAGAAAATGGTTAATATGGGAAGAAAAGAGTTAACTCGTCCCACAACGTCGAGACGGAGTTCCTCACTCTGTAGCTGGTCGTGTTCCGTCCGTGTTTGGATCCCGCCTCTTCGCATTACGGAAGGGGTGCCTCGACGGACCGATTCAGATCCATCGTTTTTGTTGACCGTAGTTGAGTTGGCGCAACATTAATGTTCCCGCGAGCCGCCGCGCCAACTTGCCCGCTGCTAGCCACCACCACCACCACCACCACCAATGACTTCACTTTTTACTCGCCATCGCCGAATCGTCATCTGGTTTAGATGCACTGTGGACCAACTATCCGCGTTTTCTATGTGTGTAACAACGACGTCTCACGCCTCGCCATCGAGATGCGATTCCGCGTGTGCTGCCCCTGTGTGCGACCATTGAAACCTATAAGAAATTGCCGAAGACACAAGGACGGATTGTGACTGTGTCCACCACTGCTCAACCTCCCTGACTTTGCAATCTGACGACAGTCTATCGAACGCCACGGAAATCGAACTCTGCAAACCTCTCACCACACGCTAATCTCTCAACCAACTGCAATCATTAGTTCAATTTGTAATTTGTAATAAAAAAAACTAATCCATCTCAATTGAAAATTATATCTTTTTTTGGAGGAAAACAAAGAATCATTGAATTGGCAAACGATTTGAACAGTCTCGAACTCAATACATTTGAAATCGATGCCCGTCTTCAACACTCCTTCGTGTACATGTATAATCTCAAGCCCATTCTTGATCGCGATCAAAGTGATCATCTCGATCTATCTCGTCTCCGGTGATCCCTCCTGCCCCGTATAAAGAGCCGGGCAAAAGAGAAGAGATGTTTAACGGCGGCCATCTTAAGAGTTGCTACCGCATTTAACAGCGGCCAAAGCGATTCCTCCAGGGTCCATTTTCGCGTGCGCCCTAGCACACCAAAACTTGCCCGCGCCACCACCACCACCACCACCGCCGCCGACAATAACGACCCCCCGATCCCCCCGTGTGGTCAACAGCTATAACCAAAAGAGGAGCTAATATTATATAACGTCGGAGCATGCGTTGGCTCGCGTTAACTGGTGGCCGGGGTGCATATACACACCGGGCATCCTGCGACTAAGTGGGCTCGGTGAGGGCCTCTGCCCAGGGCTCGGCTGCGCACACTGTAACTTAAAGTGGCTTATTGATTTTATAATAGACCTGCCTCACTTGATCTTGGAAGCGCTTTCCAAAATTCGTGAGGCATCTTAACATGCTACATCTAAGACGCTGGCACGTTCATTACGAAAAGTTCACATTTCACAACAATATAATTCAATGAGCTGCATCTTACACATTTTTTATTTACAGTAGTTTTTTTTTGTTAAGTTGGCTTTGAAATGATTATTAATTTTACTAATCAACTCAAATACCATCTAACCTGAACGATTTCTATTATTCTCCGAAGGAGATATTCTTTTGCTTCAATGATGTTTTCTGTCGAATAATTTGTGAAATCGTAATCGTTAATTGATCAGCCCATGTACCGTAACATGTTTCGGTAAATTTAATTTTATATTTTCGTTTCATTTAGTGCACTATTATTCCGTTTATTATTTAATTTTTTTGGAATTCAAGTTTTATTTCATTTTTATCTTAAACTGGTGTAGATTGTTACTCTGCCTCCTAAAATGATTTGTCAACCTAAATTGCACCATCTTTGTCGACAGATCCTTGTAGCAACACAAAGCAGCTTCTGCGCTTGTGTAGCACATGTATATTTATGTTGGATAAATTAATATATCGGTTACTGCTTGGGCCAGGGCGCTGTTTCTAGTTTAGTAGCCCCTGTGTTTTCCATCTAAGAAAATTGGCGCTCCCCAGTATACATTGTACACTGGCCACTTGCTCTCTATACAACGACGACTTCATGTAGGTGTGTTCCCATCAACACGGGGTCTTCTTTTATGTGCCGTCCGTGGAGGTGGTGGCTGCAAACCCCCCCCCCTGCCCCAGCACCGCCACCCTTGTTTCTTTATTGGTCCACAATCTATACGAGCCTATATATCCGTAAAGGGAAATTGCTAAAATTTGTGGAGGGCCTATGGGGGCTTCTGGGATAACGAGTCAGACCCGTTGGCCAGGGGTCGCACAATGGATACGAAATGGTGTAGCAACAAATCATTTATGATCTCAGTTTAGGATGCGAAAAGTAGACTCTGTTCAATTCGAAAGATACAAAAAGAAAACGTCATCCTGTCGGAATCACCAAAAGTGGAGAAGGAATAAGTGGCGCGCCTATACTTTTAAAATTGTTGCAGCCTGAAATTATTTTTCTGAAACAGACATAACTGAACTCTGAAACACAGTTTCCAAAACTGAAAAGGAATGTCTCAAAATTTTGGCACATCCTCATGAGACCTCTGAACTGGACGCTTGGTTTCTCCGTCTATGGGATAAAGAGTTGGTGCTAAAAAGGGGGCAAAGATTCATTGGCATTTTTCGAAATTACACTTAAAAACAAGGGGTTTTCTGGTGTTTCCGTCTTAAAAATCCAATGGGTATGTACATTTAGGAGTGTTTCTCTACCACTGGATGTTTTTTATATGTTGCGAAAGTGTTTTCCTTTTTAAGTCCGCAATATTAGGTGTATCCGTACGCACGGAATTGGCTTCAACTTTCCGCAATCGCGCGCGGTTTGGATCGCAATAGCAAGTCGGGGCGTCAAAGAGTGCGGTCGGTAGCTGTAGATCTGTGGGGGTGAGGATGCTGGATTGGCCGACGCCCCCACCCCACCCCCCACCACCACCCACCACCACCCGTAAACGTACCAACGACGTCGTTTCAATTTATACGACTGCGCTTTGGCCAGTCATTTGAGCGACGTGATGACACCTATTTATAGACCACCGGCGCGAATATTCCCCGGTCTTATTGGCCAACGCGCCCACCTCAATTTCACCGTACTGCGCCAAACCCAATGAATTCCTGATGGTCGACTATCTGCTGTTTTTTATTGACTTCATTGGGGCTAATATTGATTACAGTCTGCCCATCGTCACAATAATAACTCTTTTATTTTCCTTGGGGAAATCGTGCTTGTGGAAAGGCAGGTGTGAAACCTTAATCTAAATCTTGCCCTTCTTATTGGCTGTTCGCACTATCTAGCGCTTTCATTTGGTCCAGCGATACTGGGATTGGCGGAATGGAATAGGCAGCTAGATTTCAAAATAAAATCCGGCAAATGACATGCACAGGTGTGGAAACACTCGCACCTGTGAAAATCACCAAACCAGATGACGCGTGGGCAATCAGAGCATACACATGTATATTTTTGTGTCTTGAGCCTGAAGGAGCCTCACATAGTTTCCGGCGAATATGTTAATACTAAACGGCTCCTTTGTGTTGGGTGTTGGACGAGCGGATGTACTCTACAGTCTGTACTGCGTCGAATGCTTTCCAAAAATATTTGTATCTTTATGACTGGTCTCCCACAGTGTGGCCTTCTATCTCCCTTCCGTCCCATCGCCGGACTTTCCTTATCCAGTGTATTAAAATTAGGTGACATATGCATTGGGTGACCATGTATTTGTCACCATATGGAGATGTAACAGTAGAAACAATAAGCCATGTGTTTTGAGCGGTCAACAGATGCGGAGCGAAATGACTTCAACTTGAAATTACATGAAATTGCATCAATTGAAATTAAATTACAATGTATTTTAAATCAAGCCTAATATTCAGGCAAAAGAAATATGTCAACGTTTTCAAAATCAAATCCAATAAAATCAAATCTTCCAATGCGCGATATTATCTTCTGTACGTTCGGTGATGATTTTGAATCTTATAGTCTTGCCAACTTTTGAAATTGATTTAATGTCAGGAATATTCGTTGAAGTTTGATCCGACATTTTTTTGTTTTGAAAATATGCATGCCAAAACAGACCAAGTATGTTCAACACTAGCGACGAGTAAACAGTTTTTGAAGTTCTATGACCGACCACACTTTCAAACATTAATGACAACAGGTGAATTTTATGCGATGAGTGGCTAACTCGACCGGTTATTTGTGTTCTCCAGAGCTGAAACATATTGTTTGACTCCACCCACCCGCTCCCATTTTTGCCTATCCAAATTTACGAGCGATGTCACGACCCGTTGGTGCCAGTAAGAACATCTCTTCATTATGGCGAGGACCCCCTGTCGTCGTTACATATCGGACGACATAAAAATCGCATCACGGCCCTATAGTAAACAACGCCCACCTTTTAAACTGAGAGGACTTATCGGTTCGGTATTTCTTTGTCAAAAGCGTGCTGAGATACTATACCTGTAGTTTTTGCTAGTTGTTATCAAGTTCGTCAACAGTGAAACAACAATCCGAAACTGAGTAACATTTTCGAAATTGTCATAAAATACAATAAACAACAGTGCTACGTCATGTCAATTTGAAAACCTTTAATGGTCGAAATGACTTTACTATGCGAATTTCACATTTCTCGGCCATTGTCTAATGTGTAAGACTGTTCGCATTACAGGTTGGGGTGCCCTCTGGTGGTCTTCCAGTTAAACTTTCGACCAATTGGCCAGAGTTTACTGAAGCATTTTTTGTGGCAATTGGAACCAAGTTGGAGGCAACGTGAAAATATGACAATAATAGTAGAAGTAAAATCATGACCCGTACTTGTACGACATCGGGACGTTAAAGATCCCTGTCCTAGGCAGCCTAGGTTAGGCAAAATTGCCAGGTCGCCTACCTGGAGGAGTTTCAAGATGTTCAATCAACGGTGAACCTCCTTAAGAAACATGTTATGCGAAGGGCAGCGCAGGAAAAACAACGAATTAGGGGGAGCTTTTGTTTTCTATCTAATTTTTTATAAAGATTTGTGTTTTACTGTTTACCTTTTCGTATTTTAAGTACTATTTCATTTTTTAAAAATCTAAAAATCAGCAACATCTCCAAATGAAGCGAAATTCAGCTTAAGTATTCAATTCTCAGCGCTAAACTACGAGTAATTTTTTGCAACACCATCTAACGTTTGGAAACTAAAACAGCGTCAGCCCTTTCGCGTCGGTGGACACAAATTATTCATAGACGGCGCTTGCGTAATTGACGTTAAATTCGCTTGAAAAATTCGAACCCCTTCTGCGTGTTTTGAAATAGCTCTGTCGACTACTGGCACCAAAACGCGCCACTCTCCCAAATAGAACCCTCAACAAGTTGTGGTCTGTGCGGTCTCATTCCCCTCCACCCCCACTCCCACGTTTCCCTAATACAGGTCTCCTCCTTATATATCCGTATCGCGCACGACCCTTACCCTCCGCCCCCTCAACGTCTCCCCCTTTTAAAAATTGAACCCCATTTCCGAGCGATGTCAATTACACTATTTGATTTAGGGGCCGGTGATTCGCTGGGAGGTGGTTGCTTATATTTATCGCGACGATGGATAACGGCAGACGACGATCAGCGCCGTGCTACGGCTATCCCTCTAAATCCGATGAAAAGGGGATTGAATTTTAGATGGAGGATTTTGAATGTAGTCTACTCATTGCGTTGCATCCATTTAGAATATATTGAATGAAATGAAATGAAATATTAAGGAAAATAGATATCCAAGTCGTGCTTGAGCACCTCTTAGGCGTCGTTTGTGCTGAAACATCTCTTGTCGTTCTAGCTACAGATGGAGCTACTGGTACAGTAGTTCAGCTGTTAATGACAACCCATCAAGGAATAATCTGACGAAACCTAGGTGATCTCGGTGGACGTGACGGTGGAGTGCCAACGAATGAGAATTTGGCTTTCAGTTTGTGACGGAAGTTGGGGACGTCACGGGTCATCGAGATTCTAACGTGAATTAAGTGACCTCGCCATGTGGTGCTTGATTGTACGTTGACCACCGTTGCCTTATCAGTTCGTGTGGCGGCGCCACCATCCGTTTTTAAATCCGCTCAGATATGGTAACAGCGCCCCAGTTAGATGATGTATAGGCGCCATCCACGGGTATGTAGGCCGTCACACTATCCCCAAACCCGGGTGTCATCCCCCGCCGGAGCAGCCTCGACTGCCCGAGTTAATGCAATGCTTAATGAGAATAATCTTGATTTATTTCGCGTTAATGGTAGGTGTGTGTAGTATATACATACAGTGTATAGAGATTCTGGCCCGGTGGAACTCACGGTGCGGGGATCGGGGATGCGTTGATGAGTGCTGTGCTGCAATTAGACGCTTGGTATCTGATATTTAGCTTCGGTCCAGATTATAAGCGACTGTGCATTCGATGTACTGTATAGTGAATCAATCGCCAGTTTAGAATCCAGCTACAGTTAAGGATTTCAAGACGGTTTCGACGAAGAGAGAAGAAGCTGCCAGAAATGTATCTTAACAGATGGATTGGTTGTCCTCCAACTTAGTGCACCTGCAAAATAGTGTATGTGAATTATTTCTTTGTTGGAAATGCCGTTAACGAAATATCTCTAATTATCTATATCTTACCTAGTTAGCCATGAATTCGTTATGAATTTATTATGAATATTTTATTTTATTAGCCATGTAGCAATACGATTGAGCAGAATGCGGAATGCTCACTATCCGAAAGAATCACTTGTTGCGTGTCTGGACACCACACTTTTATCCTGAGTTCAGAGCTCTTTTCTCCGCATAATCTATCCTCGAATTCAGGATTTTGCTCTCTTTCCTCCTCACTATTCGTCTATTCCTCATGACAATGCGACATCAAAATCAGCCCTGTGCTCCCCACTAATCATTTTCGCGGTTTACACCGTGAAAGATCGGCTCCTAAGGAACCGATCTTCTCCGATCGCGTGAACTACCCAAAATTAAAAATTCGCGTAGTTCACGCGACCAGAAAAGATCTGGTCCTTAGGAGTCGATGTTTTCCGGTTTAAACCGCTGCTTTCCTCAATCTTAATCTCTTCACTCTGTCCATCTCCGCACTCCTTAAGCGCGGTTTACACTGGAAAAAATTGGCTCCTAGTGAGCCCATCTTTTACGGTTGCATGAACTAAGCGAATTTTTAATTTCAAGCGACCGGAGAAGATAGATTTTACTTAGCTTAATCTTCATCACACTAATCATTCCTCACTTCTCCACTCCTTCTGCTAACCTCCCGCCACACTTCATTCCTCACTCCGCCAAGTCATGGCAAAGGAGGACCTCCAGCGATCTCAGGAGGAATTGGTGCACGGGGGTCGGGGCCCTGTGAAAGAGCGTGTGGCTCACTCTCTCCCAGTATATAGTCGTCGACCCCCGAGGGACCCCGTGCACGGATGCCGTCTACATAAGCCGCTCCCAAATCCCCCCGTCCGTGTACACACTTTTGCCTATAATAATCAATACAAATGATTGTGCCGCGGCGGCGTCGGGGGACCCGGTGTACTTAGCCTAAATGGAGATTCCAGCGCGGGCGGCGGGCGTATTACCACTTTGCACGTTATTAAGAAAAATGCGCACGTACGCATGTATTATGGATGCCTCTGAGCTAACGAATCAAAATCGGAGAGACTCAACCCCAGTCACGTCGGATCAGACGGAGAAGGTGTCAGGGGGAGGGGGAGCAGTTTTTCTCCCTTTATTCTATTTTTATAAATTGATAAACGGTATTTGAGACTACGCGATTAAGCGGGGGATGGGACAAAGACATGTAAAGTTAGAATCGATCAATTACAACCGAATTTCCGATTATAATTAAAATACTTTATAAAGCGCCCCGTGACCGAGACATTATCATATCTAAACAGTTACTTAAGAATTTTTAAAACATTTATTTCGAATTACATTATTAATGATACATTTGATCTGTTGTTATTCGTGTTTAGTTCCGTTCTAAAAAATATTAAAATTTTGAAATGAACACTAGATCCTGAGGAAGTATCAATCACAATGTCACAATGAAGAAAATACATGTACTCTTGCCTGCACAGGTACTTGGTGTACATTTATAAAAAAATATTTTTTTATGATTTGTTGGTGTTTTATCATGTGGTCGCTTCTGCTCATACAAACTACTCGTCTTTCGTTGTTTATTGTCCTTTCTAATGCGCAATAACCTGTTTGGCGACTCAGCCATATAATTCAGACACGATTAGGTTGTTTAGACTCGCGCATTGTACCCTGTTATTTGCTGTCTCCCCTTCATCACTGCTCGAGCATCTTTCGCGAGCACCTCCCCTACCCGTCTATTATATATGGGGATATTTTTTTTTTTTTTTTAAAAATCAACTGTAGTCAACCGCACTACAGGCGTTACGTCCCCTCATGGTGCTCAGGCACTATGCGAGGGGAACGACCAG
>JAQGBY010000862.1:0-35791 GCA_034698785.1 Mycogona germanica
GGGACAGCACCGGACGAAAAAAAAAGACGCTGTCCCGGAGACAACCCCTATTTCATTATGAATTTATTATGAATTTATTATGAATATTTTATTATATTATAAAATGTGATGACTGAAAATATCAAAAAATATTAACAAAACTATATATCTCACTGTGGCTTCCGGTGATGAATGGCGGTAGATGTCCGCTCCTCTGGGCCATCATGTCCGCGCCGGGCGCCAGGTGGGCCATCTGGTGGAAGGACGGCGCGCTCTCTAGCGGCAAACCTCCGTTCGGATGGTGCTGCTCGTTCATGTTCTCCTGGTGTTGGCGAGCGTGCATCTCTGCGATCTCGTGATTGGGCGGACGCTGCTGTTGCTGCTGCTGCTGATGGGATTCCTGCTGTTGGGGATGGGGTGGCTGCTGATGGGATTCTTGCTGCTGCTGTTGGGGGTGCTGCATCTCCTTGGCCATCTGCTGGGGGTGCAGGAACACCGGTTCCGAGCGCACGTGCTGGGCGTCCATCATGGACGGCGGCGGTGGTGGCGCCATCGGATGGTGGAGCATCATCTGAGGCATGGGCATAGGGATACGCTGAAGCGGGTGCATCTCGCGCATGGGCAACGAGCGACCTTCGGGGCGACCCCGCAGGGAGCGGCTCTCCGCCGGCGGCACGGCACCGTCCGGTCGTCGGAGCTCGTGGATGGTAACGATGCTGGGCGAGTCGTCGTTCTCGTCGTCGTCCTCGTCGCTGTCCTCGGCCGAGTGGGGGCGCTGACGTTTGTTCTCCTGCTCACGTTGGCGCTCGGCGTTCTGCTGCTGGTGCTCGCGTCGTCGCTGCTGTTCCATCTCCTCCATGTGGCGCTCCTGCTGCACTCGCTTCTGCACGTCCAGCAGTTGGGGCAGCATGTCGTCCATTGGCTGGAACGGGTTGGGTCCCATGTTGGGGAAGGGCATCATGGGAATTCGGAATGACTGGAACGGGTTGAGCATGCGGTGGATGGACGGCATCTCCTGGGACGCTGATGGACCGTCTTGCTGGATCATGATGGGAAATCGGTTGCGCATGTTGGGTGGCGGCGGACCGGATTGCTGTTTCTCTGAGCTGTCCTGCTTGTTGTCGGCTGGTTGGTCGGCCTGGAGGTCTTTGGGTACGGGGATGGGCAGAAGCTGGTGCAGGCCCTGCAGCAGCATCTGGATGGGGTTTATGGATTGGGGTTGGCGGACCGGTCCGGCCATTTGCTGGAGGATGGCGTCCAGTGGGTTGGTGGGTCGTCGGTTGGATGCCGGAGAGCTCTCTTGGGAGATGAGGCGGAGCTGGGGGCGGAACATGGGGCCGCGGGGTAGGGGGATGCGAATAAGGATGGGACCCTGAGGGGTTTTTTCGGTTGTGGTGGTGGTGGTGGTTGAAGTGGGGGTGGATTTGCTGGACTTGGGACGGCCGCTGCTCGAGCGGTCGCTGCTGCTGCTTCGGCAGGTCAACGTCATCATTTCGCCACTGGGGCTACCGGATGAAGATGAACCCTGTTAGCATAGACGATTGAAAATATGAATTAATATCTAGAAGAGTTGTAGAAATCGTTTTTTTTAAATCATTGTAATCACTGCACTACAGAATTTTCTGGATTTTCTGGATTTTCTGTTTCATGGTGCATAGGCACTATGACGAGGGCACATTTTCACCAGTATCTCGGGATTGACTAATCGAGAGCTCGCGAATGCTTCTTCATCTTTTCAGAATTTTCTCAATTTTTTTCTTCGGATTTTTGCAATCATGTTAATTGGAAAATTATAGCGCATAAATAGGACAATAAATTTTTTAATTAGGAATACGAAAAGGTTAATTGAAATTTGCCAGAATTGAGTGCGTGCTTATTGACGTTATCAACGTCACCAGCGTTATCAACGCATTAAAAAAAAGTTGGAGCGCATTAGTTTCCACCGGCAATTTGAAAACTCACCTTTCGATATAAATCATTTTGTCCAATTAAAAAAAAATTAATATGTTAACATCGTTCGAAATAGTCAGGAAACGTCCCCCCATCCTCCGTTTATCTATGGGATGGATACAATCCAAATTTTCTTGGACTTCTTTCGAAGTTTACTTTTCTACTTTATCAGATTGTCGTCTGTTACTCGGTCCAGTCTATGAATCACGATAAAAATTTAAGCCCAAACACGTGTGCTTTGCTTTCCAGTGTAATTAAACAAATATCTTCAGGCAACCATCGTGTTTGATGAAGTGTCACACTCGATCTGGACAATAAGGAAGTTGTTCGAAACTGGTCACTCGACATACAAGCGTACAGGTTGCGCACTACAGCTTGCTATTACTGATTCTTTTTTCAAACGAAAAATAATCATGTATAGTCGATTGAATTTTCTTTCCGCCAGTCACCTGAAGATTTAGGCTAATGCCAGTTCACACGCGGATACAATGCTCAAATCGCAAATTGAGCTATTCTTTTTTGTGGTTTGCCGATAATTGTTGGTTTGGCGCTTGGCAGGGGGGAAACGAGGTATGTCAACATGGAATCTTGTTAGCCATGATTTTTATCGCCCAAAATAATCTGCGGCAATTGCACAAATTCGTTAGACCCCATTTACATTTTTGAATTGAGCGATATCGCGATAAACCAAATGTGACTTTTGTGCTTTATCACAAACGGATGTTCCAGTTCTTGGTCTAAAAGTCAGGAGCAGGTGAGAGCGAAATTAACTTGCGTCCAACAATCGAGGTCATTTCTAGTTTCCACATCGAGAGGAAACAACAAATATATTACATTTCCCATCAATTGTTTTTGAGAGACGCGACCGAATGTGCGTCAAATTCAATCACCATTTCTGCATTTTTGTCCGAGGCTCCAACAAAAACAATAATTACGACACTACATAGGGGGTCATTCTCAAAACAAACAACATGTTTTCCATATCCGATATTTGCGAGAAAAAAGGGCAAATCTCGTACCAATTTTGTGAAAGAAAATTAAAACTTACTTTGGTTGATCGTGGAGAGGAATCATCTTGCTTTTTCTTATCGACGTAGCAATTCAGTCTCGCTTTGGGATTCTTCTCCATCATTTTCTAGAAATAAAAAGATATTTAAAGAAATTAAACAATCAGAGCTATTTTTATCAACTACTTTTATTTTATTTCACCCTTTTGCAACTAAAATTGACAAAAAAAAATTGAATTTAGCTTCGAATGTCTGACATCTTTAAAAATTTTAAAGGTACGCCATCTGAAATCACTCGAGACAAAGCAATAAATATCTTGTCTCGAATGGACCCGCATTGAACCTATTCGAAAAGACGTGCGTAAACTTTAATGTCGTCATCACATTTTATAATGAAATAAAAACATAATTATATTGAGTCGCATGTAGGTTTAGAGGACAGAGGCTGTCTTTACCTCTGTCACCTAACTAAATCGGCAGATACGTAGTCGCCCATAGGTTATGGTGTCGACATTTCGTAGCGGTAATTGATTTTTGAGCCTGACATCAAATGCTTGCCTGAAAAGATGTAGATTTTCGGTTCATGTTTAATAACAATTTTGAGAAACCAGTTGTTGGTCTGACCTGTTTTATTGTGGTTTTTATCCGTCTCCTATGTAACAACCTGCCAGATGTTTACTTCGAATAAAAAGTGGGTGTATAGAAGCACGTGCCTAAATTGTTATGCACTTTCAAAAGTTTGACAACAGGAAGTAATAGGGAAATGAGGAGGAGCAACGTGGAAATCATTTTATCTTATGTCAATTTCATCTAACGAACTTCCTGTGCGATTGTTACATGTCCAACCTCTTTTCTTTATTGCTCATTCACTAAGTTGGTCCAACAAAAGAGATATGCTATTCATGTGAGTGAGTCGTACTCGTAGTCAGAGCGTTGACTTTTGGTCTGGTTCAAACAATTTAGATTTTTTTTCTCCAGCAGAGAGTTTTGCAATGGATGTAACGTATTTGGTTGCATATGCTGGTTGACCCAGGGAACGGAGTTCAGCGTGCAATTGTTAGGGAAAGATTAAAATTCCAGATAACTAGTTTCTTTTTCAATTTTGGAGCGATTATTTCGCCCCACAACTTCACAATCTGATAGTCTCCGTGAAATGAGATTTTCTTGAGAAATTTCCATTAATCTGCGGCACACATTTTCCTCTGAGAACCTCTCAGCACCGTCACAACAAAATTATTGAACCCATTACATTTTCATTTTCCTGTAACCCCTTGGCACGACTTGTTCAAAAAATATCTCATTTGATATTTGACAGCATTTCCAGCGATTCGTTTGGTTCACGTTAGCGGCTTCATCGTTTCGATGAAGGAATCGAATGTCACAGACATTTTTCAATCAAATTTACCATTTTCAATTAATTCAAAATTGAACGATAAATGTTCCCAATCGAGAATGGGATTCAGACATTCTAACAAAAATCGTTCCCAAACGAATGAACGTTCCCATTCTAAAATAAGTTATTTTCATAGTTGATAAAAAAACTCTTTAGAGATTGGATCTCTCGGGAGAATATGTTTACGATCACTGTCGAATCAGATTGATCGAAATGTCCAACTTGAAACGCTTTCAGCAGATGCTAATCTGCATGGGACGCGCTAAGCTGCTGCTGCAAAAAGATAAATAAGCACACGGACAGAAGCGATGCTAATCATTGGTGAGACTCTTGCGACCCGCCACATCACTCAATAGTCTTGTCCTGAAATTCGCTTCTAGTTTTAAATGAAATCCAATGTGCGGTCCAATCGCCACGACGCTGTTCAGAAGACCTTAAAATCTCACTTTCGTTTTGACCTCTTGTAAGGATTCCAGATCCCAGGAGGACGTGGCGCGTCTATGGGAAACTTGGCTTGTGACTGATGATGAGATGAGGTCAGCTCTACTCGGCTAGCCGGAGTGGTTGCATGATTTGGAGATCTCTCACTCTGATGAGGGCATTCAGCCTAGTTTTTTTCCTTCTATGTGGTTTTTTTTCTCCAGTGTGGCGATGCTAAAATATTGTGTTGTCTTCCTCGGCGGCCTCTGTCCTCATTCGTCAGCATCATGCAACTCATATATTTTTTCAGGCGCCAATCATTTTTTCCTCCGTCAGTCGTAAACAATCCCCAGCGAGACAATATAATAATTTATCATTCGTGCCGAGCGCTCCAAAATGCACGAAACTGGTTTCGTGTTCCTTGGAACGTCGAGGGCGCCGCAAGGATTACATGTATATGTAAATTTGTTTTCCCCCTGTTCCCCTTTTCAAAGTTAGTTGCCATTCACTAGAAAGATATTTTAATATACAGTAATTGTACTTATGAGATCGCCATATGGAAGGGGTTTCACTGAAGATGACATTTTTCTCGTCATGCCGCCTGTAAAATCAATTGTTAAAATGACAAATCGTTTACCTGTTATACGAGGTATTCCGAATATTATTAATTTTCTAATATATATATATTCATCTTTTATTTCTGACAATTGATCTATTTTGATTGAGAACCATAGTAGTCGGTGTATTGAATTACTGGGAGTGGGAACAACAAGGGAACATACAGATCCCGTTTGTCGCTTGTATTCAATAGATAAATTCAGGTGGTCGAGAATCTTGACTTCGACCCAAAATGGCCGCCAAACAGAAACGAGACCAACAAGATGGCGGTCGCACAGGAAGTCCTACTAAAGTGGTGCGACCAAATCGCATCACAAAGGCAACACGCTTCCACCATATCCACTATCGCTCAAGAAATGATGTCACTTTTGCATCGTGAAATGACAACGGTGACCTGCAACAATGTCACGAGTTGCATATATTTAATAGGTTCATTCTAATTTGCGTCTTTTTTATTTGGAACTTGGAGAAGCGTTCTCCTTTTTTTGGGGATCCGATGTTTTATCGCTATATCTACACTGTCACACGGGAAATCGAGGCGATTTAAATTTTGCTCTAGTTTTCCTATCATTTTCGCTCGACTTGTATGTGACATAATTTTTCAAAAGTAGTTTGTTTGCCTTTTCTATTTGAAACTATAAACCTAGCTGTGCGCATCTAATCATACATTCTGTATCAAAACCCTGTGCCAATTTTTTGCGATTTAAGCAATACTTTAATATTATTGAGTCATTGTCTTGGACTCTTGGTTATCAAATCCAACTTTGTTGTATTATTATTGCAATTCTCATAACTCTAAAAATGAGGTGGATCAGTACCCATCGAATCGAATAAAATTGAGAAACTGAATGACCTGCCATGTGGCGCTCTTTTTGTCTTTTGACAGGTTCCAATTATCTCCGTTAGAGTCTCCTAATAACAGTTATCACAGATCACGTATTTCGTGCATTGAAAACTAAATTAAGACATTCGTTAATGTAGAAAAGCGTCATCTTATTTTTTTTTATAGTGAAACACGTTTGAATACGTGTTCGATGCGAACTAACTATTGAACTAGAAACAAACCTAGTGGTGAAGTTATCGACGCCACTAATGCAACGAGCCAACTGATTCTCTGGAATACCAGCGGAAGGCCCACATCTTCTTGGAGTACGTACACAACTGCGCCATTCTACCAAACAAAACCAGTTATTCGAGATCTCGTCCCTGGATTTTAATTTTTTCCGGAGTGGTCACCCCGGTTCCAGTTGGGCAATTATCTTGACACGACACGGGGGCAACCCCGTCGCTCGGCCACACACACACCCATTATATGAGAGGCTGGGGGTACGCATATAGATAGGAAAGCCAGCCATGGCAAAGCCGGAAACCGCGCTACCTGCATCAGCACGCGCGGAAGGCAGATCTCGCACGTCACAACTGTGTATAGAGAGAGAGCTACATCTACACGTGACCTGCACCGACAAAATCTTCCGTGCTCCAAATACAGGGCAAAAACTCCTCTCGTAACTCCCCTGATCGAGGGGAGAGAGAGGGAGGAGGTGGCTGAGGGTTGGCCAACCTGCCACACTTCGAGAGCCAAAGCTGGGGGGTTATCAAATACAGCTGACAACTAGGTGAACCAAGAATATAAAATCTTGATTTCCATCATTTGCTATAAGGGCGGAATCGCTGTTAGTTCCTTTAAAAAATAGCACAAGAGATAAGTACAGTATTTTCATATGTCGTTGTATTAACGCTTATAATTATATTCAATAAGAACGATTTGTCCTGTAGATTTTGATTTCTCGATTTCTGATATAGGCATCACATAGTAAACGCCAAATATCACTCGGGGTTTATCTCGTTCCATCTTAATAAGGATCTTTTTCGAAATATTAAAACGCCTGTGTTTGCCGTCTCAATTGTCTGTGTAATAACATGTATTTTATTTTTCCAGACAATTAAGATGATTGAGCGGCATGATAAATGCTTGGGGCATTCCATTTTTCTTATTACAAAAAGTTGTGAAAATCAACAGAAAAGAACTACTGGGAATGAATGATTAACGCGCGCGCTTGAACATTCGCAAAGCCTTCGACATGGTAGCGCTCGCTTAATTGGAGATTTTCGCAAAGCGTTCGACAGAATTCCAACAATACAAAAAAAATATGAAAATTTAGCAAATTGAGCGACGTTTGAAAGATAACAAGAATATATTATGATACAGATCATTCGTTTCCTTGAAACGTTTACATGTATTTAGCATTCTTAATAGTACCAAAAAAAAACTTTAAGTGGATTTTTTTTAATTTACGAAACTTAAATCTGTGGAATTTTTGGTTGAATTGAATTTACAGAGTAGCCCCATTCGTCGCCCCTCTTAGCTCTTTGCCTTGGTGAGAGCTAAGGGGAAACCTTAAACACCCTCAGCCTCAACTTACCCTACCCCCCCCACCCTCGTCTATAGGATTTCTGGATAGGTTAGATTATTTTGTTAATAACAATATCTCCATGAGATAATTAAAGTGTGAAATGCCAAAACTAATTAAGCTATTTAGTCATCGGTTAAATTTTATAGAATTGTTTTTAAAACATGATTGCCTGATCGGTAAACTAAATGCCCAGATACCATGATAAACATGTTATCCATATTTGTTATGAATGGCATGAATTACGCATGAACTTTTTAAAGTATTACTAAAATTGTTGAATATCATCGATCATTTGTGATCGTCATTTTGCAGATTGGCACATCAGTGTTTCGATCGTGCATAATTAATGTCAACCAAAGTGGAACATCGTCTTTTTTTTCACTTGGTTTGACTCCGTAATAGCTGTTGCGCCGTTATTTAACTATACCGATATTCAAAGTGATGGCGATGGGGGGAAAAACGCTCGTTGTCGTTTGAGCAACCGGAGCGTTTTGGCTAATTACACGTCCGCAAAGTTTATTCGCCCTAGATGTTCGACAATTTTACCTGTTCCACACCCAATACACCTTTTCACGCGAGTCCGCAATGCTGGAAACCCCAAATAAACAACAGGTTGTTTCCATAGTGTGTGTGTGTGTGTGTGAGAGCGTACCAAGTATAATTATCGTTATTTGGATCGCAAACACATTGGCACGTGACCCCCCCTTCCATTGCTTGCTTGCCGAAAATGTTCCGAAAAATGGATATACGCAACCACATCGCGTGCACTCGTGCGGTATATGTGCACGCCAATACTAAGCTTAACCTGGATAATTCTGATTAGGATAATGAAAGGGTTGCGTCTAATCGTTGGCTCCAATGCAATCTCCAATGCAATTGCAATTTTAAAGTCACCATATGGGACTAAAAATTTATGTCCTTTGGATCTTCAGCATGAATAATTTAATTCTTAATTCATAAAATACTTTTCGAGTAAATAATGAAGGCGTTTCAAATGTGCTGACTTTTAAATTGTTGTCATTGAATGCGTTTGTTTGAATTAGCACAAATAATTAATTTTTATTCAGCAGAATTAGGAAAATGAAATTGACATTTTTTTATAATACCAAACTGATGAAATGAAAGTCTTTAATGTGTTGATAGTTGAACGCGCTCTACTCAATTCGCATCTGATTATCCCGTGTGAACGAAATTGACCAAACTGCGTAAGAACAGCCTTCATCGTCGTGGCTCGCGGTTGTTGTTTTTTTTTTTTGTTTCTCAATTCTATTTTGAGTTCTTGTTCGATTTGATTAGTGTATTGTGATGTTGTCAATCATTTCTTATTTCCGTGACTGCGAGAAAAAAATGCATACAAAATAGAATAACCAGTTCACCAGTTGAGCTATTTTAAGATCTATGCATTTGAATGCGCCAGATCGATATTTCCCAGATATAAACACTTTGATTAATCCATCTCGGATTATGTGTCTGGTTTTTTACAGTATAGAATTTGGCAATCAAGCTCAAACATACGACTACTTAGTCTAACGTCGGATGTATAAAAAAAATGAAACAGAACAATTTCGATCCAATTTCCATTCACCGTTCTCAAAGTGTCAATCAGCCGATAAACGCTTTGCATTTGTCGAAAACCTATTCAAATTGGGGAATTGTATACTTTTGTGAACCCCCGGTACCACTGTGTGGATTATTGGTGATGGAAAAAAAATCTAGAACAAAGACAATTGTAATTTGGATATTTCGAAATGAACACGCCATTTTCTTTTTCAACGGCGACAAAATAGCCGACACGCAAACTAAATTTGTTCCGCGATAAAGAAGACCGATTTGCATGCATGCTTTTTATAAATGCTATATAATCAGTAAACACACTCTGTTTTTGTTTGAGTGCATAGCTTAATGTTAGGCTTTGTTTTGTCACGGTTGAAACTCGATGCAGCGCAATGACCTATAATAAAAATACCCTTCGGTCTCGGCTAATTGCTCCAAAAACTAATTTACGCCGCTTAGTTTTTATTTTTTGTACAAATTCTCGTATACGCGTATTTATTGCGTCAAGTTATTGTTAAGAGAAACGAAAATATGTACATTTTCATAAATATTTCCTAGTTCGCATAACTTTTCATGTGACAACAGTAGCGCGACGAACATTTGTTATTGCAGTTCATATCGTACCAAAATTTTAGAGTTTGCGGTGCTGTCTCAGATTTTTAAATATATATTTGGCGAATTTCAGATCTGTAATAAGGGGGGGGGGAAAGGGATTGCATTTTTTTTTAACTCACCCCGGTGTTTTCGTCGATGTCAAGGTTAATGGGAAACGGCAATCGGGTCTGTCGGTCTTCTGAAGATGACGCTGAGATGTCTTGCCTCTTCGAGCTCTCCGCGGAATTCTCTTGAATTACTTTGGCAGCTTGTGGCAGTTCAGATGTTGTCGATTCCTAAAGCGAATACAAAAACTGTTATTTCAGAAGATCTGTTTTAAAAGAAATACATTTATAAAAAATTTATGACGACTAATTCAATATTCAAAATATATATTTCAGATATTATCTTGTTAAAACGAGTTGTACAGGTAAACTCGCATACGTGTACATCAAACGTCTAAATGTCAAGATAGAGCAACCCGAGAGTTACGTGAGCTATTCTCGTTCGGTCTAGGTGTGAAATTTAATACTAAAACCACACGAAGTACGAGGGGAAGGTTCAAAAATAAATGTTCTCCGCATATGACACTCGAAAATTCACACCAAGTAACAAAGAGCATCGCTATCGTGTTACTTAATGCTGCGCCCGCAAACCATTTGCCGATGGAGCCATCTGCGATATCTCCGCAACATCAGTTAGAAATTGCAGTAAAATAATAATAATGCATTTATTATTGTTGTGATTATCATTATTGTCATCACTGTTATTGTGTGTTATTATGATTATTATTTTGTTTCTCTTTTTTTTACCTGATCGGCAACAAGCTGAGCACACTTGAGGTTATGTTGCATGTAGACAATGGCGACGGCCGTGAAACCGGCAATCAGAGTCACAATGAGGATGGTGCCGGCCACAATTTTTGCCACCTTGATGGCTGGCATTTCGGGTTTCTGGTAGGCCTGCAAGAAAAAGGAAGAATAAATGGTTATTCGTGTTGTTATTCTCTGACGCGCAACAAAGCTCGTATTATCAATGTATGGTCGAACCGAGACATTAATTACTATCACCCGTGCTCAGGCACAATAGGTGAATATTCTGTCTCCCATTTTTGGTTTTTGAACATTATTCGTTATTATGAGATTGTATTTCAACATTTTGAATAATCTGGGCGTCGTTTCTTTGTTTTAACTGATTATTGTTGAATTTCTTAATGTGAGAGCAACACTACCGTTTCAATTAATGTTATTGCCTGTATATCCTTGACGAGGTGGAGTAGTGTATAAGGAAGTGTCAACACTGTTGCTGGTTAATTGGGAAAAAATATTTATTGCAATTTGGTATTTGATGGTGTAATTTGCATTGGCATTTCGGCTGCAGCGTTCATGTTAAAGGCGCTCAAGCGCGCTCTTCGCTTCGAAGGCGCCATGGTTCAACTGCAACCGGAATAGCAAATCAGCTGCTATTATGAATCTCTTAAGTTGACCACAACACAGCCCGCGGACACTGTTTAATTAAGCACGCATCCGACGGCAAGACCTTCCTATAGAGAGAGGGCCTAGATATCTCCAGTAATTCTACTCATGTGCATCATGGTTAAAGGTTCAGTTTGAAAATGAAGTGTTTGTTCAAAACGTCATGCGATGTAATTTATGCCAACGTAGATAATTTCAGCAAAACACATAGCCCCATTTTTAGTGAATACTTGAAAACCTTACATAATTCCATAATTTATGTGTACCTCATGTATAACTAAAAGAAATAATTATAAATACAGCAGGTACAACGTATTCCCAATGATATAATTAGTTCACGCTTTAAAAAAATATTACCATATGCTAATTCTTTTATTGCTTTGACAATTTATTCTGTAAAACTGGGCATATGTTTTTTCAACTCATTATTTTACTTATATTGAATAACATAATTTTTTGTGTGAACAAGGGCGTTGACTTGATATATTTACTTGTCTATTCGTGTTAAAGTCGATTAAACATTGTGCCGAGTTTATATCGTATTAAACATGCAAATGTGCATTGGTCGTTTACTGAAAGGACATGGTAATAAAAACTTGGAGAAAGAGAGAAAAAAACTTGTTTCATTTCCACAGAAGCAGCATCACTTGGCGTGGACGATTCCTCAAACAACTGTTAGGGGGTGTGGCTCGCAGTCAGCTGAATCTGTGCACTCTAACAGACAATTGATGACTCATGTTTTACCCACTTAAGTGGGTGCAATGCTCGTCCAACCGTTATTTATATTTTATTTTAAATTGCACCTCATTTTGGCGATTTTTCCTTCAGTTCTGTATGCCCGATTTGGGCGTGGCTTTCGATCGAGTGTTTCTAACCTCTAAATTCTCTCTTCCTAAGGAAACCATACCAGCCTAAGGAAACCATGCGAACGTACCAAGGTCGCCATTGAAAACACACAGCTGGAACATATCAACAAAACGCATATTGCATTGCCCAATTGTCAGAAAAAATTTATTATCAACGTGATGAGTGTACGTTGATCAACAGGACATTATCAATATTTAATAATAACGCAATGAAGTCGAAGGTACTGGGGGTATCTTAACGACAATCATAGCATTTATCTAAGCATAAGTGAACAAGCATTTCATCGTCGACTTTTTACATATTTCTCTAGTAGCCATCACTCTATTCATATGCCTTATTGTTATTATAATCTTATTATTATTTTTAATTCACTACAATCAACTGCATATGATTTTCTGTATCCCTCTTGGTGCTTAGGCACTATGTGAGGGGCACAATTATTTTTTAATTTCCAATCAACTGTAGTCAACCTCACAACAGGGCTCTCTTAAAGGATTCACTGCAGTTTCGAGTAATAGTTTCGCCAAATCCTCTATAGAAGAACACCGGCATAATATAATTACTCTTGGCGTCCTGATCACCAGCAGAAACAATATTCAGCCCCCGTCCTAAATAGGCGCTCGCGTTTTGCCCCCATATCCTCATGCGGTTTGGCATCGGTTTTGGTGTTGCGTCAATTACCCACCAAAAACCTCCATTGTCGGTTGGTCTCACGCGTCGACCATTATCTCGTTTGCATGCGCATGCCTAGTTATCTAGAGTTGGTTGGGAATTCTGTTCGAAAGACTTCTTTTTTGTTTTGCCCCGTCCTCTCTGTTCCGTGTTGGCCTTTGCGGCTAAATAAACTATACGAAAAAATAGTTTTCCTGCACAACCCCAGGAAGAGGAGGAAGGTGTACGAGGGATGACTAATGCAAAAAAAAAGAGGGGGAATTGTATCCTGGAACAGACGAATGGTATACGATTATGTCCGCCTTCTCCTTTAGAGGTTGGTGCTCAGAGGTTCTTTAAAGGGAGCAGCTTGGTCACGTGCCCAGGTAAGCACCACAATTTTGAGATGTTTTGTTCCATTAAAAAAGGCATCCTCTCCTAAATCTTCAACCATGATGGTTCTCATGGTGCACCTCCTGATTTGGATGCGATGGCAAGTTTATCCTCGAAAAGGAAACCGTTAAACTTTGGGAGTCATTCAGCCCTCATTTTTGCCCAGGGCGCAACGTCCCTGTAGAGGACCCTATCCTCTCCCATTTCTCTTCCCTCCTTCTCCTCCTACTTCTTATGTGTTCCGGCAAGAGTTCAAGTTGTTCACCTGTGCTCGCAGCCGCTTTTCTTTTATTTAAAGGCAAACACACCACCACCACAGACGGTGGGAGAACAGAAGAAATAGGTCATCCACGTCCACCAAGTCGTTTAGCAATCACACGATGATGACGCGATTGGCACGGATGTGATATGGCCAAAGAACACCTCTCGGTGGTGGTGTGTCCGACTGCAAAGAAATGGTTGCCGATAAAATTCTAATTTAAAAATCTGCCTACAGCCTAGATAGGAAATGAACCATTCAGCAATTATTCTGTGGATCCCCTCCCAGACACCATTGTTTAAAATGCTCGTGGATGCAAAAAACGTTGATCGCAATGATTACGTCTTCATTTTTAAAAATACTGCCGTGAATAATTGAATTTTGTATTAAAAACTTGAGTAGATGTAATTGAAGAATAATAATAGTAATTTATTATTTTGAAAGATAACAGAGAATAAATTACAGATATGTAATTGCTTCTGTTTCCAAAAAGAAGCAAAGGACTCAATTCAGTTTAAATTTGAAAGCCATTAAGAAAATACAAATTATTATTCAGAAATATGTTTCTCATCGAATGACAAAAGCTATTAAATTTAAGACTACAATCGTAAATTAGCACTTACACATTTTAGATTATTATCAATACAAAAGTCGTACAAAGAAATTAATAACGAGATAGAAACCACGAAAGATGAAAAGAAGAACATGCATTCTCTATTCTCTTCACATAACGTGTTATTCCCAAAGTTAGCGGAACCAAAACTCCCACAAAAGATAATTTTATCAAAAACCTCTTTGATAAAAGATACTTGTATAGGGAAAAGGAAAAATAATCTCTGATGTCAGAAAGCCATTCGATTTATTTGTGAGCAATTCATACATATTTTCTTTTATTTACCATTGGTGTGCCATTGAAAGTCTAACTGACTACTGATGACATGTTTTCAGTCCACCTGCGTTTTCCTTGCTCGCAATTAATTCATATAATATTATATTCAGGAGCTACTAAGTAGCCACTTATTCGAAATGTACAAGTCTTGAGGAAGACTAACGTCTACAGTGTGCATACATTACGCCAATAGACGAAATTCTGTGACACACATAGCACACCGAAAAAGATAAATCCGCCCGCACGCGAAATCTGCTAAATTACAGTTCCGCCGACAATGGACCAGAATGGACCCTCTTATTTTTTTATTTCATTGTCCGACGACAATAGATTTACAGATATATCTTTTTTGGCACTAGACAAAACACGCAATTCAATAATATTCCGGCGGTCGTATAATACAAAAGTGTTGCTGCTGCATCTTGGGTGAGGAGGGTATTGGCCGGCGTCTTATATGGATATGATAATTGGGCCGCACCATTACATAAACTTTTCTTGTGACACCTATTGTGTTGTGGGGGGATTTCTTTTCTTCTCTTTCCTTAAGTAGCGGAAACGCGATGCGAACTTTTGTGTGTGCGACACATATCCATTCGAATACGGCTCGTAATTTTCCGCATAGTGTGTTAAATTTGAATTATTTATAAGTACATGTAGTGGAGTGTGTGGTCTACATATATTCGTGATGATCGGATGCCAGTCGGCTGTCAGAAATATTTCAAGCCCAATCAGCGCAATTTCGTCTCCCCTTACAAAATTTGAAGAAGTTATAAAGAACAAAAGATATGCGTGATGGTAATTGTTGTTTAGTGCATCGTCGATATATCAAATTTTGAAATTTGATGATCCGCAGATTTGCATTGAATTTGCCAAACCTGAAAGTTTCAAGACATGCACGAATCTAGCTGTCATCCATTGAAATGGAAATTCGCGATTCTCAGGTTAGGCACAGACTATTCATTCCTAGCAATTCTCAACCTGCATGTTTCAAATGAGGAATGACTGCTTGCATGTGTAAGTAATTATTGAGGGCAAAGCCGCGCTTGTCAAACTTGAATTATGAAAAGGAACAGGTTTCAACATGCATATTTTAACGTCCAGAGAGCCCTGCTGCAGAGAAACATCAGCAATAAGAGTATCCTTTAGCGACAGGTTTTCTGAGCGGCTTGTGCTGAAAAGACGTACTTGTAACCATAACCTCTGAAACAGTTTGGTCTCTTTCATACAGGAAAAATATGTAAAAAAATGTATAACGTGGTGCAGAAAATTGAAAAGATTGTCCGCCCCTTTTATGTTGTGTTCTTTTTGTTGCCAATCCGATTTTTATGAAGCTGTTTCTGAAACGGATTCTTGGGATCGGATCGTCAATTTAAGGAATTTTTGATCCTATCACAAATTGTGAAACTTCTGCTTACAACGGTGTTGCCACACAAATCAATCCTGGTTGTTCAAACACTATGAACGTATTAAAACAACAATATTGATTATAATGGACACGACTACAGATTATTCATATTTAACAGTTTCCTCATCAAACATCATCATGTCATTTTCACATTTGCATTTGTTTGCATATATTTTTAAAAGTTTAGTTCAGACCACTGCAATTGTAATCTACAAATATTTAAAATTTACTGATCAACCACTTGTCATAATCAAAGTACAAATTCCAGTTCGTGCGCTTATACGGAATCAATTTTAAAATTGGGTGAAAACAATATAGTAGTTGCAATTTCAAATCGAACACACCTTGGAATGCCATTTATTAAAATCGACTTACTAGGCAGTTCCGGTTTGACAAATTATATATTACGAGTAACTGTATAAACTGTATATACGGAATGAATTCGGGGGATTTAATGTACTGTCCAAAAGTACGTACTTTATTTGTGATATTTTCAAATCGCAGACTGCATCAAACATTCATTATTATGATTAATGCACGATTAAACTTTGCTTTCCCTTTGACATAATCAACGATAACAAATTCAACAAATTGTCAATTAAATGGTAACATGGTAAACTTACTGGCGGCGGCTGATCCACAGTGTAGGTACTCTGGTTATCCTCATAATCGGCGACGGACGGCGGCGACGACGGCGGGACTTCGATCTTCTTCTCCATCTTCATGAAGACAACGCGCACAAGAATCAAACGGGATAACGAAAATTTATAACCAAGAAAAACACTTCGTCTAAAACAGTACACACTGTTGCTGGTGATTCGTAATAAGAGGGATTATCGGCAACGCGATTCGTAATTTAAAAAAAAAATGAAATTGTCTTTTTTTGATTGCGAGCGTTAGAGTCTCTCAACTTCCGCGATTGGTTGAAACAAGTGTTGATGATGAATACCCCGAAAAACGTACCTGCTGTCTTCACAGACAGGCGTACATAGCGCGCTCGAGAGGTATACAAGTGGCTTTTATATTTGCAACGGGAGGTGTGTGTGCTATGGCCAGCCGAGGTGCACCTTTTTCCTAGTTGAGTGTGTGTGAGTGTGTGCCACGTAGGAAGGTGTGTTTCTCCCCCCCATTTTTTTTGGATTTCTATTTTTGCGCTACAGAGTAGTTGCAAACCGGCGAACTCGTAGGTACAGGTATGCAGTCATTGGATATGCTACATAGCCAGGCACACGTATTTGGAAACCAGTGACATGAGATTGGTATTATAACGTTGGAATTACGCAAGCGATACGTGAATATTCAATTTCCAATGGTGTGCATTCACATAACTGATGTGCGCAACATGGAGTTATAATTATAGTCCCCCCCCTCAGCATCGTTGGACATCCATGTTGAGAATCAGCGTTGTTTGAGCTCCCTGAGATTCCAGGAAAGATAAATGACAAGAGGAATGGCGAGCTCTAGAGAAAATAAATAATAATGATTTATGCGCATTATATTTTGCATTAACTTCAATAATTCAGTATATACTGTTATTTTATTGGTTTCTGGTGCCCGCTTCACTTCGATGAATCGGGTATCACAAAATATTTAATATCAACTTGTTTAATTAAAATAATTAACTGATCCCACCTAATTGATCAACCATTCACCAAAAATGTGTGCATTTAAGAACTACCATTCTTTTTTGCTGACTAAATATAAATACATATTTTGTTAATGCTAATATATCTCTGTAGAGTACATTGATCTAAATTTATAACAATACCAGAAATAATTTTTTTAAGCAATTATCCTTTCAACATCCATCCTTTGACTGACTCAAAGGAAAAAACAAATTTCCTTAACTCTCCAGTCCATAAATGAGAATTTTACATACCGAACGATAATTGAATAAACGCTCACTTATATTGTAAGAGTAGATTAACAAAAGATGCACGCACATTTCTGTCGATATTCCGCTTTCTTTACAAGAAAAAAAAATACCTAAAATGGGAGGAAAATTACATTAAATAAACACTTGTCCACCGGCTGTTGCTTTGAAATTACGATTATTAAATATTATTGGGCGGGGGTTTCCTGTTGTTATTCTACGTGCCGAAAATTTGATTTCTGAAGCCTTCTAAATTACTCTTACATTTTCTGAAGAAAATATATTGATTCTCTATAAACACTGTGAGTCATAAAAACGAGCACCCCTATAAAAAATATCACAACTTCGTGAAAAATGCTTCGATTTAAATGAATTTTGGCACTTACATAGAACAACAGTGTAGGAACAAAAATGAATTATAAAATGTGCTAAAATGTTTTCCGGTAGCCTTGACACAATCCCGGAGTCGAATGCACCCACCATTCTTTGATTGACGAATCGATTATACGTTGGTCGAGTTCAATCCAAGTTTTCTGAATTCGCCGTTTCAAATCTTCAATTTGTAAACCTTTTCCTGGAGAACTCCCCAAATTTTGTAGCCCACTGGATTCAAATCCTGACTGTTTGGTGGCCTGTGGTAGGGTTCGATCAACTCAGAACCAAGAGTGGTATACAGAAAGTCCTGTAGTGATTTTACACTACAGTGAATTAAGTTTTAAAATATGCAGCGCCACCTATGCGAGGCTAATTTGAATATCTACTAATTAAAGTAGAGTACTGCAAAATTTCATTTAAATCGAAGCATTTCCCCCAACGTTGTGATGTTTTTAATAGGGGTGCTAGTTTAATGACTTATGGGAGCCCATGCAGGGAATCGAACCCGGATTAAAAATGATAATTGTGTTAATTATTTTAAAAACGAGACCCCTTAACCATTGATGATGATCCGCGTAAAATGGGGTACATGAGGTTTCAACTTCAATAGCAGGTGGTGGACGTGGGAGCTGGGGAGGAGGCGGTGCTTCCGCTACCACCTATTCGGTTGCAGGCACAACCACGGTCTTGCCATCAAGTGTCCGCCGCGACGATTAAGGAAAACAAAAAAACAAACACACTCGTACGAGATACAGTATGCTCCCAAGGAGCAACGATCGCAGGAAGTCCCTCCAATGTTTACGTTTCGTACGGCGCCGGTAATATAAAAAAGAAACTTATTTTTTTTCCTTCTCATCTACTTGGTTGCATCGAAAACTGTTTGAATAATGTGTGTGATGAGCGCTCATGGAAGACAAAAAAAAAGGAAACACTCAACTAGTACAGTGTATTTACCTCTTTACTTAATTTTTCTTTTTTGAATTCATTGTTGATTGCTGGGAAAATATAAATATTCAAATAAAATAAAAACTACTTGTTCAAATCCAAAAGCTTCATGCAATTCAGATAAGCTCATGTGGAAGGAAACTGGAGCCATTCGTTTCACCTTCCGGGTGTCCATCAACCTTCTTCAAATATTTCTGATGTGTGCAGGAAAAACGCTTGTCTGGGTAAAATATTTGCTATCCAGATAGTGGTATCTGCGTCAAAATGTTTCTTTTCAATAAAAATTACCCCCAAATAGAGGACCATCAGTGGCACCGAAAACAATTTAAAATAATCAACAATAGAGCATGCTCCTGATCCTCACCTTTAGGTAGCTTATACATGTTAGTACTAAGCCTGGATTTGGCAAAACTTGATAGGTCGCCCCCTGGGGGAGGAAGGGGTTTAGGTCGAACACGCTGGTGGACCTTCTTAACAAACATTATAAGAAGTATCCTCCTCGGCAGATGTTTCGAGCAGGCGAGAACAAGATGTCGCAAAGGGCAATGGGACAATTCAAATAAAAAAATCAGAAACTGCGAAGCGATTAAAACTAAAACACGGTCGCGAAAATATTAAAAATACAATTAGTACTAACAGTTTACAGTATCTCTCTTGTGCTAGCGTTACCGACATTCACTGAATTAAAAATCAATACCAGATAAAAATGTATGACATGATTTTTACACTGAATTAATGATAGCAATAATTCAATTACAACATTCACAATAGTATGAAGAGATATCTGGAAATTGATATTTAAAAAACGCTTGTCCACAGTTTCTACTTCTATCAAATAATCCTTTAGATTTGGCATCGAGAACAGAAGAGCATTCGAACACAACGCCGCTCCAGCACTTGACGTGCCAGACAGCAGTTTGTTCCGTACCCGCGCCGCACAATCATATCGGTCTCTTTCGGCGCCACCGCAACCAGCCAGCCACGGCAGCCAGGGTCGGTGCGGCGAGGCAGCAGGAGGAGTGATGAAGGGGGAAATAGCGGGGATATGACGACGTGGAACAACACACACACCAACACATGCAGAGTGCGTGGCGCGTGACGTCATTTTTGTTCCAATAACCTCAGTCATTCAGACATGACAATTTTTTTTTTCTTCTTCCAAGCAAAACGTGTTTCGGAGTTGGCGTATACGTGCGCCTGATGGCCTGGCCGCCCAACACAAAAACACGTACGTCCGCCTCTCGCCGTCGGCTGAACTCGCCCGCTCTCGCGCAGGCAAAGCAACAGTTTTCTTGTATGCACGGTGCCAAATGATGGCGCCCGAATGGACTCTGTATATGTGGCTAACGTGCAGTGTAAAAATTAGGCGCAAATTGTGGGTAGAAGCGCGACTTGCACGATCAAATTACCTGGAACAGGTAGATGGGGCAGCACTAGATATGGAAAAGCGTACCAGTTCAAAGACTCAATTTGATTAATCACTCTGCTATCTGACACTGTTGACATTTAGCAGAGGGGTGAAATCCCAATTTTTAATTAAATAAATGTTTCGATAAAGTCAAATTCCATTGACGCAAGTCACAGTTAAAATTGACTAAAGTATGTTTTTGAGCGTCCAATGCGCTTTTTAAAAATAATAGTCTGAACTAGCAATGTGAAATTTTCTGATGTTAAGAAGCGTTTTCAGGAGTCTTATAAACTAATAACAAATTTAGATCAAATTTATGATTCATTGAACTTGGGGGCTTGAATATATTTATGTATCGGAACTTTCCTCAGATAAATTCTTCGTATTTCTTCCGATAGTCTATTCAAATAGCAACGCTGGTTACGCTATTGTACAACACACGCAGAGCCAACCATTGCTCAACCCTTGACTCATTCCAATTAAACAGTTACCAATGTCATTCATAAGCGTACCTCATTTCGACATCATAATCTGCTAAAAAAAAAACCGAGGATACATGGAAAGAAAAGGACATTTCATTTGCACAAAAATGCATTTCCGAAATCAAGAGAGGATTTGGTTTGTCAAATAGAAAAAAGGGGTAGAAAGAAGAGGTGGACTGCCTGAAACGTGCGAGTAATGAGCCGTGGCACAGGGCGTTGCAGATATGAACGAGTGAACTTAGCGAGACGAGGCCACCGTGAGATCGGGGCCAGGACATCGCAGTGCTTACTGATTAGGCAAAAACGGACGGCCTTTGGCATTTAGCTCATTTGTTACACGATTATCTTGATCTGTTGCGTAGTAACAAGTTTCCCATTAATCTAGTTTCAACATCAATAACTGCACAAGACAAGTAAATTGTACTGCGTTCAAAACTTTCTAGTATGCTGTAAATCTGTTCAAGGAAAACTGTTTCGATTTGCTGTATCGAATATTTTAACTTTCACCCATCCAAACCATTCGCTAATTGCTGGCATAATAAAATCTTAGGCCAAATTTTGATTTGATGTTATGGAAATCGTTTATTTTTGACATTCAAAAATATTCAAATGCACTATTGTTTAACTTAACATGTAGCATAACATGTAATGAAGATATTTTTCGTTTAAAAATTAATATATAAATTGAGCAGAACCGTCAAGGGAGTTAATTTGATATGGCGACTCGAATAACACAAAATAGATAGCAATATACATTTATTATTACATCGTTTAATCGTCCTCTGCGTCCAGATTAATATTGTTACCAAATTTCGCGTACAACTGCACTTTCAGATCTGACATTACGGCTTTGATGGAATCGCATTGGCTTTTCAGGGCACCGATTTCGTTTTTCATCTTCGCTTTGGTGTCGTCCAACAGCACCTGTGTCTCCTCAAGGCTCTGACTCACGAACACCTCACCAAGAAGATACGTGCAAATAGTCAAGGAATTAAAGGGAAACACTTTTACAACATCGGCATTTCCATGACCGATAAAATTAAAACTACCGGGTATATTCTTCCAATTAGATCGCAGACTGCGTATGGTTCTTTAAAAATGTTCTGCTCCAATAATTAACAACATCATTATTTGAATAACATCATAGTTGCTGGTTGTAAGCAAACAGCATTTTTAAGTCTTAAAGATACTTATGTACTTATTGCCCTATAAACAAAAACACTGCAGTGCAATATTTTGAAGCACCCGACGAAATACAATGGCCTGCAATTTTCATAAACTTTGTCTTATTTTTTAATACTGTCGCATTTGGTTAAAATGTGCTGAAAATATTTTTTACCCTGAACGTTTTTTTGAATAATGGCCAATGTAATTTAAAAAAGGATATGGAACAACGACGTCATCACCTTCTAGCAAAATTAGTTCTTCGGACGCATCTTCCAAATTCTGAAGTTGTTTCTGCAATAATAACCAAATATACCTGTATATAATGTTACATAGACGCCATTGTGTTTGGTTCGCGTTCCCGGCGACACACAACAAAAAAAAACTCAAACGATTATTTCGTTCTGGTCAAATGTCTAGCCTAATGAGTGGCAACACAAGTAATTGTTCCCAGCAGCTCCGTAAGACACCAAAGGGCACGTGTTGTGGGATCTCAATCGTCATAATTTGATCAGTGTTTGTTGCACAATATCTATTGAATCCGACATCTGAATTAAAAAAGTGTTTGTTTTGCGCCGATTAATATCAACAATGAATCAGTTTTCTACCTCTTTTCCTTTGAGTTCTTCCTTTAGGTCTTCAAGGCGTGCATTTTGACGGGCGAATTTGTTGATTTTTTGTTGGTCTTCGTAGGTGATATGGACGTCGGTGTCCTGAAATGAAAATGACGGCCATATACTTTATTTTATACTAAACACAATTACAACTTCAATATGCACATAAATAACCGTCATAATTAATTTTAATGTTATAAATTACCGGCTGGAAAGCTTTCGTTGCTGTGGCCGCCATCTTGTTTATATTCAGAGTTCAGACTTCAGAGACACACAACAGTGAGCCGGCCAAAATGGATCACTCGGATGAGAATACCCACCGTGCTCGACTCTATACGTCGTTGGCACCAAACCAAACTGAGTGTCAAACGATGTAAAAGAGTCGATGTCAACGCACATCAGGTTTTATTCCAATGAGGAAAATTCCATTCTGAAACGCGTGGCGCCCCCTCGTTTGTACACTGCAAAACTCAGGAGTCTCGGACAGTTTATCATCTTGTGTGAAATTTGGCTTGTTGACGATCAATTTTAAAGCAATTTTGAAGTAAACTAAGGAAAATATTCATGTTTCTGACCATGACAATCTTTATATGAACTCAATTAATTATTTTTTGTTCGGTGGAATTACTACGGACGGTCATATGTGGTCGTATCCAGCTGAAAATTGACCCTTCCCCTCTCCCCATCCACTTCTCTGCTAACCAAACGCCCAGTCACGACTTCAGGATTAGGAAGGTTGTTGCTCTTTTGCGGTCAATATGAAATACCCGTCGAGCCTCCTGTTCATGTTTATACAAGGTAACTGGAATTTCATTCATCTGTTCGAATGGCCCTTTATTTAACCACATAACCGAGTTGAGCCGGTAGATTCACAATCGAAAGTCGCTTTAGCCGCCATCTTGTGTATTGGAAGTCCTATGTTGCACGCATTTGACGAAACTTATCGTTCTCAAAATTGTTTTCCGTTTATTCTTTTCCGAAGTTGGATTGTGGCATATTTATAAAGCCAAAGTTTTGGAGCTCAGTGACAGGTCAGTTTAGCAATTTTGGAATTCCTAGGATTCATTGGAATTCTTTACCTTTTAAATAATTTGCTTTATCTGTAAATGTGTGACTTTCGTGAACTTTCTTGTTTCAAAGGTTTCTGGATGTAAGCAAAGAAGGGCTGTGGCTAGTAAAAGTAAGTATGATTGATCACTCTTTCGCCAGTGTTTGAGACTACCACTGCAATGAGATGATCTGTCAATCTGTTGATGCTGATTTAAACTACACGTGAAAATTAACTCTTGGTCGTGATCTCATTGTTTTTTACGTTCAAATTTGTCTTAGTTCTATGCGCCTTGGTGTGGGCACTGCAAGAAGTTGGAGCCGATTTACAGCCAAGTGTCACAGTCGTTGCACTATTCCAGTGTTCGAGTCGGTCGCGTGGACTGCACCCGTTTTTCGTCGGTGGCCACAGAGTACGATATTCACGGATTTCCAACAATTCTCTTGTAAGTGAATACAGTATCCTCTGGTGTATGCAACTTTTGTATATGGTGTAATGAAGTTCCTTTTTAAATAAATCACCATAATTAAAGATATAGCGTTGCTTAGCATGTTTCATTTTTCTGAATAATGGTTGCATTATAAAATTGCATAAATATTGATTGGCGTATGAATATTTTATGAAGTGTACATTGTTTTAAATGCAAGTTTTTATATTTTGTAGTTTAAAGGGAAGCAAAACATATACCTACAACGGGGACCGTACAAGAGATGATCTCGTAGATTTTGCTTTGCGGCTGGAAGGGTAAAATGCTTTTATGTGTCTGTTGCAGCTATTATAATTTTCTAAATACGAGTAATTAGTGCAATACTTAAACGCCTATATCTTTTTGCCCACATTTAGCCCACCAATCAGACAGATTCGAACCCCTGAGGAGTTAGATGCGACCAATGGGCGTCACGACGTTTACTTCCTTGGAGTTTCGAATGGAGAAGACGCATCTAATCTCTGGGTGAGTTTGGTTGATGGAGATTTGCTAATTTTCATAGGTTCGTTTCACCCGTGTCCAAGCAATCCAAAAGAATGTAAATAAATAGACCAACCAACATAATATGTTATTTATTTATCAATTTGAATTTTGTTAATTTTCAGAAAGTATTTAATGAACTAGCTGAAAAATATCAACCAACAAATTACTTTTATTCAGTACCTAAGGAGATATTTGAAAAGGTAAAATATCAAATTATTGTTTTTACCTGCTTTTTTTTGCCATTTTAAGTGTGATAATGTATTTTTATTTTAACTTTTTGTTAATTTTGTTGATTAGGTGTCTGATCTAAAGAGCTCATCGCAAGTATTCGTCTATAAGGACAAGAGATATTCGCCATTCGATGGTTTGATTTTAGTTATTTTCCACATCTAATAAAATTAATTCCTTTAAAATGAAAAATTCTCATTGATAGCCGGACATCGCCATTTAGCATTTCGCTCATCGTATGTGTATAAGGGAACTAAATTTACGTTAGAAAAGTAAATTTCAATTTGATTTTCCGTTTTTTATTTTAGCATATTCGTCATTTTCTTTGATTTTTTATTCAATTAAGCAGCTAGCAGGGCACTAGCTACAAATAGTGAACTATGGCAAACGAAAAACTATGTAACGAAAAATATTCTGATGGCTTCCTTGTGCAGAAAAACTCTACCACAGTCAGAATTCACCCCTCAATGTGTCCATGTCTTACTGGATCAAACGGGAACGATTTCCAGCCTTCATGAAGATCACTCACGGAAGCCTTTCCCAACTTCTTCGCACCGAAAAGTTTGTGGTCATCGCCGTTCTTGAGGAGAATCTAATCGGAAAGCTTACTCCAGAGATGGAAGAGTGAGTACATTATGTTTGTCGTGTTATTTAAAATATTACATAAGATAGTGTCAAGAATTTTTTTAATTTTTTTCTTATTTGTATTTGCTTCATCGTTTTATTTCTTTATAAACCAACTTCAGCTTTCGCGATATGCTGAAGATTGTTGCAGAAGAAAATTTGGTACTTCAAAAGTGAGTGAAACCAATCAGTTTTAAACCTTTTATGCTCACCAGCACCGTGTTCACATCAAGCTTTTAGATTGTAAATTTGCTTCAAGAAATTTCATTTTCAAACAAGCTAATAATTGCAAGAGTAAAGCGTTCAGGATTATGTTATTCGATAAATTATCTTCTAATCACAGGGACTTCGTGTTCGGTTGGGTGGAGCAGTCGTCCATCGCCAGTTCCATCGCCATGCAACGCCTCGCCACGCCCAGCCTTATGGTGGTGAACAGTCTCACCTACCACTACTACATTCCCCCTGACGATCCTGAAACGATGACGGCCGATACTGTGGTGACCTTCCTCAACGGCGTCCTCGATAACACCGCCACTGCACGCGGCGGTAACCACTTTCTCACGCGGGTTTACCGTGTCTACTACGATGCCAGCACCGCCCTGGTGGTGAGTGTTCTTATAACGTGTGACTTGCGTAGTTTAATGAATTCTGAGCCCTGACAGTTCATGGTTCTCAGCCATGACGATTTTCATCTCCTATTTTCAGTTTTAATGTGAAAGTGTGGAACCTGTGCCGCTTGAGCACAACATTTGTGCCACACAATTTTATGAAAATATTATGTCGTTTAAACTCGCATGTGCGTTTGTCTTTGCTACAGGATATGTGGTCCGGCAATCCAGTTCTGACTACGATACTGTTTGGCTTGCCGATGGGATTCCTGTCGCTGATTTGCTATTCGATTTGCTGCGCTGATATTTTGGATGCCAACGAGGAAGACGAAGTCGCCGAGGAAGGTACTGTAATATTTGAATTTTCCAAATGAAATAGTCAAGTTTAACCTTGTCTGGTTTTAACTTAGTGTTAGACTTGTAATTGTATCTGTATAAAAAGTAATTACAATAATACACATTTTGTGTGGTCACTTCTAAATAGATACATCTCATGAAAAGAAGGAGTAATTTTCAAAGGCTGGCCAAGACACGTTACACTCCGTATAGTCAGTGAGAACGACAATGTAGGTGACCAGTTTTTCAACCATTTTTATACTAACCAATATTAATTTCGGAAACGTTAGTTACGTCACCTCCCGCATTCTATAAGTTTATGTTCACGCGTGAGCGTCGCCAGTCTGCACCACATGGCTAGGAGTAGTGGGAGAGTTTTTTTTATTTAAAAATAATATTTGATTTGGCGGCTGGCATCGCTCGAGTTTACTTTACATTGTCCCAGTTGTTGTATCGGTGTCTCGATCGTTTTTGAAGCATTTTATTGTTACAATGAATTTTTATCAGGTCCCTAGATCTCAATTTCTAATGTGCAACCGTAACTCGAATGAATGAAAATCAAATCTCACTATTTCCGTTGCTAAGTGTACATATGTAATTTATTATTTTAATTTGTAATAGTATCGTGCTGCTTCATTTGACGAGATTTTAATAAATCTTTTTTATTTATTGTCGAATTTTTATTGTAGCAACTGTTACTGATTTTCTTCCTTCGTCATCGTGCAGTACAAAATTAATGATTCAGCATTTTTTGTACACGTCATGGAGCTTTCCAATTATAAGTAAAGATTCAATTCACAGTTTTATTGACAAGGTTTATATGATTGGGGTTACAGGAGGAATACAAATGATTACAAAAAAGAATGTATAAAATTGGAAAATATCTTGTGGTACCAAGTTTATAAAATCTAAAATTCGGTTAGGGTTAAGTAAAAACGATGAATGAATGTTATTTCATGAAATCTATTTCACAGTAATTATGAAATAGAACTGATAAAAACGAGTAAAAAAATGATTACTTAAATTTTTAAAAGTAAGCAACTGATCAACAGAGGTTTACTGGACAATATAATAGGTAAAATAAATGCTATTACTAACGCTCTCTTATCAAATGAGCGTGTGTTAGCCACATATTTAATCTTAATTAATGAAATTATGCATGAGCTGCTGTGAAAATGAAGCGCACTTTCGAATAAACGCTAGCTCAGAAATTATGGAAAAGATCATCTGCTGTCCGGTTACATATTTATATGCACGTTGCCATATTTTTGTGTCGCAAACAATAATAAAATTGAGCTATAAACTAAATACATATAATTATGTTTGACATGTGACGAGATTTTTCACTGAAACTTTTCTGTCCTAATTAATGTGAGCTATAATTTTGATTCAGAAAGAAAAGTCGTTTTGAAAGTTGCGAAATATGCTGGGTGTGTTTCCGATTCATTTAGCATGAAGATTCATTCGGCGTTGAGGTAGAACGTCAACATTTTGTTCACCTTAGATTAACATTTTCCGCACGCCTTCCTGCAAAAACTGGTCATGAACCCAGAATTCTGCTGACAATGGTTTTCCGTCGCCCAGTTGCTACACTTGACGAACATGTCGCGGCAACCGATTCGCATGTTAACTGGAAATAAATACATAAGATTAAAAAATACTATTTCTAATGGTAACAATTTACCTGGGAAACGATTATAAATAACTATTTCATTTTTAGATTCATTTTCAAAAATGTTATTGTGCATGACAAATTCTAGTCTTTACCGCAAACTCCACACGAACGGAGGCAGTTGACGTTCATCCAGGCCGAGTTTCTTCGACAAAATCCCATTTTGGCCCATTTCTCGCAGCGGGGAAAGCTGTCGATGCACTGTCCACTCGCTACAAATGCACGATACGCAACACGTATAAGACAATAGCGCATACATCGTATTCGATCTCACGTAAAATGCAGTGTGACGACGATTTTCATACGGGAGACAAACTGTTCGGTGGTGGCTGCGTACGGCCGTAGCGTTCCCGCAGTGATGATGTTGGGACAGCCGTAAAGTTTGTTGACTTTTCGTATGTCGATGGTGCTGAGACCTCGTCGCTGACCGATGATCGCCCCTTTCACGACGTCTATGGGAATTACAGTCCGAAAACTACGATCGGAAGCGAAATCGAATGGACCGTAGTGCATCACTGATCCGTAGTCGTAATTCTCGCCCAGCTGTTGAACCTGGTTGACGGTGAACTTGTTGAAATTGTGCTCGCGGCCTTAGACGAACAAATACAATCATGTAATCTCACTATTAAATTCTTACGATACAATTTGAAAAAGACATTAAAATAATTATAGAGAGGAAACTTGGAAAAAATATCCCAAGTATATTTTAACTGGCACATGACATTTTCTTAGAAAGTAGTTTAACCATTTTCATTTCATGTTTTCAATCAATGTTCAATATTTAATCAATGGAAATTAAATCATTGAAATGCAAAGTAAGGTAACATTGGATACTGAATTCGTTTCAATTTCTCTGTTCAAATCGTATTTTACATTTTATTGAATACCTCGAATGATGTTGCTGAAGTTGATGGTAACAAAATCGTCACGATCCGGTCTACTTTGTTCGTGCCATAAGCCAAGAGCGTGTAACATTTCGTGAACTATAATTCCGTTGACGAAACAGTTTGTGCCCAGGGATAATGTCTGTTCACCTCCTTGTCTTCCGACTGCCGAGAAACATCTGGAGGGAAGTATTTAGAATTACCGTTCGCGTTCTAGAGCGTCTAAAATCGCTGAGTAAAAATAATTCGGGTCATCGCTCACCCACTGCTTTTTGTTATATTGATGTAATCCTCCTCGTCAATTCTTGGTAGCAGGTTGATGCAAGTGTAAGTGAAATAATCGGTTATCGCTCTGGCAATAGCTTTGCGCTCATTCAGTGCTGAAAACCAACGTCAATTTTTGTATTCATGAATCGCCTGTTTGTCTATTTGAATTTAAGTAATTGCAAGTAAAATGCGATAAAGAAAATATTTAATCACGCATGCCACTATGATTTGAAAAAAAAAAAAAAACATAATTTCAGTGCTTTTTATCTTACTGAATTGCGGTGACAGAACATAGGCCATTGTTTGATTTGGCCAAAGCTTTGTTGCATCCATAATCGCTTGTCGCTGCAATTGCAATATATAATAAATCAATAATTTTGCATGTCCATTTACCATTTCTGTAATTTTGAAACCATTTTTTTAATAATGCTTTACCTTCAATAGAAAGTCCCACCGCTTCACTCCGAGAATGTCACCTTCAAATAGCCCTGCAATTATCCCATTGACAATTTAAAGTAACACACGCAAAAGTCTTTCATTTTGAAAATAGTTGTCAAAACTTTTCCTTTTTAAATGCCGGTTACATGACGATTTGAGAAGGCGGTCACATGAAAAAAGAATAATCGTAATTTTCGTTTTGACTGAATTGGGTGAAACTGAAACGAGTGTGCACATCAGCCTAAAGAGGCGCTTCGCCGCAAAGCGCTTTTGTAATACAATTTGCCTCTTTCAGGGGAAGCTTTTTAATTGCGCTGGTTAGGCTAGCATACGGAGAAGAACCAAAAATAACATTAAAACCACACCAATTTTTAATCTTACACAGTTTCATCACGATTCAAAGTAAGAAATAATAATAATCCCCAGATATGCTACAATAAAAATTGATCTAGAAATATTGAAGATCGTTTCTAGGAGATTCTCAGAAATACAACTTCATTGTCGTCCCGTGTACATTTATATATTTTTACTTGTCAATGGATCGGTTTTCAAGAATAACTCACCCGCTTCCAGGAGTGGATTTTCTCCCTTTTGATATAACATCTGTTCCGGCAGAACCACGTCTTTGGAACAAATATTTCATGAGCAGATAAGCAAAACATCGATATCGATTATGTGTCACAAGTGTCGTTTGATGACTTCCGACAATATATTCATGAATCATGTGTACCGCGATGGTTTCGACCACTACAATTTCAGTGACACTTTCGATGCATAGTTTTTAAAAATGGATCCACCACCGGAAAATAAAACTATAATCTCAATGGTACACCATTTTTGTCGGATCTTTAAAAAATCAACGAATGAAAACGAATTATTTGTCGAATAAATTATTATCTTTTGTTATTCACATCTTTCCAATAGTACATGTTTTTATGAGTATTATTAATTGCCGCTCACCAAGGAATTTAGCGTCGAAGAAGTCCATTTCAGTGAGCGGGGCATCTGAAATAGCATTGATTGATAGGTACTCTAAATATAAATTAAATATCACCTCCATCTCCGTCGCACGCATCGGTTTCAGCTATAGTTATGCAAATTATTCCATAGAAATATTTCGAACGAGCTATTTGAAATTTGGAACATAAGCCAATTTTATTTAATAATGACGCCGTTACAATCCTAGACGTCCCTAACTTTGTTAGAAATATCCTTCAGAAAGATTTTAGATATTGCAGTACAGTTGCGCTAATTGAAGGAAATGACAGAAAACCAATTTAAAAATCGTGATGTCGCGTTCAAATTTCAAATTTTCTTAATCGCCAAATTAGAAAGTGAAATAACGATTTTTGTGACACGATATTGTTGTAATGAATTTGATAATGTTTATACAAATTCAATTAAATTTAAAATGTTAAATCGGGGTTTCCTCAATCGTATAATAGAAATGGCTACATACCGTCTGGTTGTATCTGTGCTGTTTCTTTCTAAATCGAAATAAAACGTCTTAATTATTATTTACATGCAGTTAATTTTCAGAACCAACAGATTTCCCTGTACACATGCATTTCGAAAGTTTGAAATTTGTTGCCATCTGCTAAAAAGTTGCGCGTCTCAGACACTTTCTCGAAACATTTCAGATAACGATCTTGTTTGATTATTCGGTAAACAGACATCAGATTGTAAAATTCCTAGTCTATTCGGGGAAAAAATTGTTGTAAAAGAGTGTGATTGGGGTCGGTCTTCCTGTTTAAAAACAAGCTCAAAGTTGCGCCCGCCACTTTCTCACTGACGCGTCACTGACGTTTTTGATCCATCCAATTCATTCCACGATTGCTGGATTCGATGACAAAATTCTTCAGTTGCGATATCTTCAGTCTACAAGTCAGTACTACATGTCTACATATCGTCCGTCATTTGAAATGTTTCGATAAAATGCGTGAAACGCGCAACCAACAGATAGTCTGGAACAAACGAAAAGTGGCGCGCGTGAGTTCGAGCCTGTGTACAGGGAAAGATTTATTAAATGTTTGTATATTATTTCTCTTTTGTCATTTTCTTTTTTAAGCGATTTGATAAATTAATTCAGAAGAACTGATTAAGATCCCGTTTTTTGGAACACACTGTTTATAACAGACAACAGTTCAATTTCTTACCTTGTCTCTGATGAAAAAGTCATCCGATTGTCCAGAATTACTCGTATCTGGAATATCCGAATTCATGATGGCGCACACAGTGAACAAGGTGACAGCAAACACTAATCCGACACGAAGCACTCGAACTGACATTCCTTCCATTTTTCAAACGATTGAGGAACGCATACGATTTAAAAGAGCGGAGATTTAATGTCCCTCCCGCACTAAAGAAAGCATTGTGACCGCTAGACGCTGCCATCAACTGCATTTATATGACGTTACTGCGCACCCAACTTATTAAGGTTATTATTATTTTATGACGTAAGATTATCGATGATGGGCCTTCTAGACAGTCCATGAACGTTTTATGTACCCTCTATGATGATCGTCAATTGGGGGGTCGGCCGGATTGCATTTATTTAGTCAAACCTATACTGGTTGCAAATGAATGTTTCAAAAATAGCATCTGGTACTACAATAATGAATAAATCTATTCAATTTGACGATCCTCTTCCTCCGCAAAAAGCAATGCTATATTGTTTAATCCGGCCATACTCCGGACATCCGCTAGAACTTTTCAAAATTTATTGAGAATAACGCCTTTTGACAAACAAAGGTACCTGAATGTAGGTTTTCAGATGATCCAGATACTTATAATTATAATGTTGACTAAGATTTTATCTTACGATAAACGATTTTTTTTAAAAGAAGGTTTCCCTGTTTAAGTAAAATTTCTTGTAGAAATTGATTCTTGCAGAAAGTAGAAAAGGTTATATTTTACAAATATAAACGATATTTATCCAATAGAAGGGTAAACATAAAAGTGGTGGCTATCGTTTCGGCCGGCCCTTCATGATGGACGCATTGTGACAGTCAAGTGTAGAAGTCGATGACCTTTCTGGTGTGGTTTCGGTCACGCGACCACCGCCGTTAGTGCCTTATTAATGACCCGTTAAAGCCATTTTCAAACACTAACACACATCCTTATTTATACAGAAAAGGATGCTGTGGTGTACTTACCGTAAGAACGCGGGAGTCGTTAACCGTAATTCTTAAAAATGTGGACCAATTCTAAAGCACGGCTCATTTTATGCCCTTGCAATTAAGTGTGTCAAGATCAATTTATTTCGTGTTCTATCAGCAGCCAATCAGAGTCGTTTTATAGAAACTGTTACATATTACTCGAATCCAACTTGTACAAGTAATCCACTTTAAGTAAAAAACAATTGTTATCCACATACAATTGAACATATTTTTTAAAAACTATGTCTGCATTGTTGTCTGATAATTTTCATTGCTGATTGAACTGATTGAACATAATTGTTTATAGAATTGAACGTACTTTGAATCATACTAAATATATTAAATATTAAGATAATTGGTTATACTCTCCATATACTCAAAGCAGGTATATATTACGTGTCCAACAGTTTGTATTACAGTAGAGGCAGAAAAATACGTATCCAAATGCGAATAGATCGTAAACAGTGATATAGAGCTACTCAAAAACTAACCAAAAATCAGAATCTTGATTTACTAAATAGTTGATTTAAATGCTAAATATGATTTTGAGTAGCGAAATCAAAAAATCGCGGCAATTCAAAGAGCGCACCCAGACGAAAGTAGTCTAGCGAAGCATTCATCAAAAATTTCGCCAGGGTTTCAATGAAATTATCTTAAATTTTAAAATCGGCGATACAAAAAAAATAGAGCATGTCAACCTCTGATCAAAAATAGCGCATCGGTGAATATACGGATCTGGCAAGAGGCAAGTAGGCCAGGAATGAAACATCTCCTGTATCATATGACGCTTATTATCATATTTTATCGAGCCGTATTTCATATCCACACCAAGACAAGCGCGTAATATTTGCTCGCTTACTCTTCCTGGAAGGCGTGACTACAGGTACACACATGTATTTACGTGAATGTACGATTGTGTCATTTATAGATGCGATTCGATGGCAGATCATTTTGTGTTTGAATGGCCTTATAAGTCGCCACGTTAATGGGTAATTATATTTTATTCATGTCTTTAATTTATTTTTTCCTTCCGTCGATGCAATCTAAATATGGACTACACACATACGCAAAACAAAGAATTTAAAAAAAAACATTCACAGAGTGGAAATGCTGTATATGTCATGCTCGCGTAAAAGATGAATTAAGTAATGGACCCAAACGAATTTATCATTAATGATAGAAACACTGGCCAACATACATGAATGAAGACGAAAATTAATTTATCATTCATCATTATTTTTTTATTAATTATTATTAAATGTCATTGCATTTTTTACAAGGTGTCCACCGTAATGTTTTTCAAATATTTGAAATATTCGTGTCATAGCAATGCCGTAAAAACACTGGTTTTTTAAATTTATTTTATAGTTCTTTCAACCGCTCTACAATTTAAATATCTAATCTGTTTAAAACACAAAATAATTTTATTCCGAATTTATTAAATAGCTGTCTCAGGTATTAAACGATTTACAAATAGAAAATATGGAAATATGACTGGCAGCATTGGTAGCAAGGGTCAACAGGAGCAAACGTATGATAGTACATTTTGTGAACGAAGGAGCCCTGCATTTCAAAATGGATATAGTTAAAAACTATTAGTTATTTAATTTTCTACTATAAATTCTAACATTTCTGTTGATTTTAATTGGTCGGCGGTTGTTGTCGTTTCTCGGCTATTGTGATTAAGACCAATATGAATGTAACAGTACAGTCAACAAATGAGTTTAACATAATCGAATGCGATCGCGAAATTTCCTCGTACCGTCTGGCATTTGTGATACCAATATTCCCACACCAATATGCGAAAATCCTTCCCCCTCTCATCGCTCGCATCACCGGTTATTTCAGTTTACCTGAGCCACACGTAGCCACTAGCCTTTTCGCAGAATCGTCGTATAATTCCGTTAATGTGATCGATCTAAATGTAACGTGCCGGAAAACAGTTACACCAACGCATTTAGAATTTCTCGTCGTGTACGGAAAACAGTATTCACGAGAAGCTAAACAAACAGGCATCTCATTCGCGTATACATGAATATATATGCTAACGCGAAAAACATTAGAGCAGTACTAAAAAAGTACTGTCGTTTATTGGATTTTCTGTAATTACTATTTCAAGTTTTGCGAGCGTTTCGTTTATTCGTTCATCCTCATGAGAGTCGCGCTCCAGATCTGTAGTCACCGATCGAAACAGAGTTCAGTAGAACTTCCGAAGAACACATATTTTGCGTAATTTTCGAGATTATCAATTGTGCTCATTTTTTTTAAACGAAAAACACATATGAAATACAATAACAATGTGATCATCGTCCGTTCATTGTGCATCGCGTTGTTGTCACGACAGCACACTAGATGGCGTTGAAGAAAAAATGACGGGAGATCCTATGACAGAACTTCCCTGCATAGCACTTGTGCATTGTGTGATTGCCTCCTTTCACCCAAAACTAAGCTCAGCACGCAGCCACAATACGAGCACATGTATTTATTATGCATCTTCATTGTTTTTTTTTTAGAAAGGACCACTTTGGGGCTAAGGAGGATATGAAAACGGCCCTCGATTTGCTACCTAAATTTACTGATTCGCAAATCGTTTCAGCGACTGTTTTTCATAAAGCGGAACAACTCATTAAAGGTGTAGGTATAAATTTAGCGGAACTTGTTGCTGAGGTTTTTTTTAATAATGATAATTCGAATGCAGTATCAACATACTGGCTACTATCCACTGTGAATCATAAAAATGAGCACCCCTATTAAAAATATCACAACATCGTGAAAATGCTTCGATTTAAATGAAATTTTGAAGTAGATTGAACTAGTAGATATTCAAAT